>JASAND010023202.1:0-70390 GCA_030248195.1 Trissonchulus latispiculum
AGCTGGACTCGGGGAAGCTTCACCAAGTATGAGTAGCCCAGTGAGTGGGTGCACGACCACGCATGTACAGGAGGGGAAGTTCTGGGGGGGGGGGTAAACCGGCGGCCTTAAACCCAATTTTCCGGTTTTTTTGCCCAAAAAACCGGAAAAATCCGGATTCCGAAGGGGGGTTAGGGACCCCTCTGAGGGGAAGGGGGTGAGGTCCAGATCTGTTTGAACTCACACCCCCCAAGCGCATGCATGCAGCCGACTCACCTCAGAAAAAAGTAGACTAACTCAGTCTTTAGCCCAGGAGCTCAGTGTGACCAAGAAATTATTATGGCAAAAGTGAGACATTTATGTAGCTCTGTCACATGGAATTGGCTTGTAAGACGCTTGGCAACACGTTTTTAGTAATTTGTATTTGACAACGTCCAACCCATCTTGGAACAAGTTTAACAAACACTGTGCCAAATCAAAACAGTATTTCAGCCAAGGTAATTACTGAGAAAAAATTTTCCATAGGTCGCATCCGCGGAATCTCGCTATAGTGGTGTGCTCAGAATCTTTTGATAGACGCATTACTAAGAATCCAGTTAGAATTCCAGCTGTCCCTCCTATGCGGGATACTTCTGTTACTGGCTAAAACATTAATAGTATCAACAGATTAAACATTAACAGTCTATTTTCTAAAACTATATCAGCTAAAATTGCATTTTGTTTATCACGCATGTCATACACGGGCAATGTATAAGGATCTGGGCCGCGTCACAAACGATTCTCCTAAGTACTCTCCTAGGAGGGTACTTAGGAGGATGTTAGGAGCTATCTAGATGGAAGTTAGGAGACCATCCTAAATTTATTTCGAAAGATGTCTCCTAAGTTATATAAGTTGGTGCTGTCCCTAACTTAGGAGAAAAGTTAGGAGCTGTGGATAGCACTCCTAGCAAAGAAGAATTTTTTGAAATCCAATTCTCCTTAGCGACCATCTAAGCTGAACTTAGGAGCGTTCCTACAGAGGTCTAGGATTATCTGTTACAAGGCGGCACTGGCCTACACCAGCCAACAAAAGTCTTGCGCGGAGGTCAAAAACTTCCAATTAGGCTCCCTACATAGCCTACCGTATTGCTCGGTTCTGGTGAGTGATGTAAAACAAAGATTACGAGACAACATTTTAATCTTGCGCTATGAATGTACATAAGTTGTGAAAACTTTCAATGATACAACAAAAACGATCTAAATTTTCGGTCAACGTTTTGGTCGATGAGAAATTATAAAAAGAATGTTTGGTTGGATTCAGAATAACTTCCTATTTTCCTATTCCGATTCAATTCATATTCAATCCCAATGTCCTACTCAGAATAGTTTTTAAATATATACGTATCATTAGCCACTGTTTATCTTCCCGAAGCATGGTTGTGTCAATCAGAAATTTCCTGACCATTCCCGGGCTCGGTGGCGGACTAACTTTTCGGTTCTGGCGCTTGGTTCGACCTCTGGCCAGCGCCAAAGACTTAGCGCCCTGAGCTAAGTCAATGCACAAACATCGAATAGCTCGAGTTGTTTCAAAGATTGGACACAAGTACCAGTTTTTTTCTGATAGCGGACATGTGTGATTTTTTGTGCATTTTTAAAGAAACAGCGGGCATTTTGGAAGAAAATGTGTGCATTTAAAATGCGTTTAGCTTTTAGCTCGGGGGCTGCATTTTCTACGCCTTTGTTGAGTAACAAAAATGGTATTTCATCTCATCTGCACACGTCACTGGTATTTAATGCAGATTTGCGTCTAAAAGTGCCACAGTTTAAAATCTGTTTCGAGATGTACTAGGAGAATCCTTTACATGTTAAAAATATATGATAATTCAATAATTAGCAGCTCTAGTAAAGAAGAATATAACACGATGTGTTTCGCTGTGGCGTAACCGTGATCGAGGAATAGTAAAAAAGCAGAGGTCTGGGAGCAGCGGTCCCCAGCTAAAACCTAGAGCTCTTTTTAGAATTTAAATCATTTTGGAATTTCGTTAGAGCGTTTTGCGATTAGCCGAAGCAAAACATGACTGCGCATTTATGTGTGCATCTGTAATGAAGGGAGTTTAACCAAGTGTCCAAATCAATTCAAAAAGTCAACCAAAGAAATGGTGTTATAGAAACATGGATCCTCTGAATGCGGTGAATGAAGAAAAGAGTTATACTCGATGAATATGTTATTTAGTCAAATCAAATGCTCAAGCAATTTGTTGTATTTTATACATTTTTGGTTAAATAAGCCAGACTTGCCGGGAATATATCATTTTAAATGTAAATTAGGGATCAAGGTTTACCACAAGAGGACTGAGAACCTAACATTTAGGATGATTTGAGAAACAAAGGACGCACAACAACAAGAACAACTTGTGTTTAATTTTAAAAAGATGTCAACATTCACTGTTGATAATGTTCTGTGTCTACATTAATGTTATTATTCCATTTCGAAAATGTCTAAACTAATTTATATTTGACTTTAAAATTATGCTGAGAGAATTTGTTGTTCTTTTGCTTTGGCATCTTCTCATTTACTGTCAAAAAGATGAGCTTCAAAAGATCTCTATTGAAATTATAGTTGTGCCTAACTTTAGAAATTCTAGATTAGGAATTCAATTCTGTTACTATATAATCTTGCTTAAACGGAGAGTAGTTTAGTTCTGCAATAAAGTTTGTAGCCACTCTGGCTTGCCATAACTGTAACATTTGGCGACCTCCTATTCTCGCTAGATTAATGGTTGTTAGCCGTTCTTGGCTGCTGTGATTCCGTCTGTACGTACGGATTGCTGCTACTTATTAGCACAGCTATCTTACTTTTTTGCAGAAGTAGGTACAGTGAGTTGCTTTTTTGCTCTGTTAACTTGGATTAGCTGTCGCAATGCCAGATGAAGTATCAGATCGCGACTACAGAAGCCTCCTCTGTGACATGCAGCAAGCACAAGTGCAAATTAATACTTTGACTCGAGAGGCTGCTGAGGCACGCCAGTCTCATACTGCTGCTCTTTCTTAACTTCAGGGCTTGCTAGCCAGCACTAGAGTTCAATCTCTCAATCTCGTCACTTTGCCTGTTTTTAACGGTAGGATAAACAAAAATTTTGAACAATGGTTCGAACGTTTTATTTGGTTGCAAAGGCAGGTAACTGGGATTCGAATACGAAGTTGAATATGCTGCCTGCACACTTGAAAGAGGCTGCTTTGGAAAGTTACAGGGATCTGCCTGACCCTGTTAAACAAAACTATGAGCAGTTAGTGCAAAAATTGTTAACTGCTTAAGCCAAAAGAGAGTACGAGATTTGCTTTAACAGCCTTGCGCAGTCGCAAGCAATTACCAAATGAAGCGGTCTCAGTATATGCTCCAGATATCAGGGAAAAGGTACGTATTGCTTATCCTGTGGCAGAATATGACACAAATTTTCGAGGACACATGGAAAAAGAATTTTTCATTTCGGCTTTCTTTAGGCATTTCTGCTATGGCCATATAAAAAGAAAGTTTTGAGCAGGGAGCCTCAGACGTTTAACGATGCATTTTCTGCTGCTCAAAAAGAAGAAGCTCAGCGGCTTCTTCTCGACCTAGAAGACAAATCTTCTGGTCCGCCTGAGCTCCATTGGTCCCAATCGAACCATCTGGTCGATGGCTTCGATGGCACGCGGATGTACCACTGGACCACTTGCGATAACAGAAGCCGGTAATAGGTATTTTCTGGTATCTGTTGATTCGTTCACGAAATTCCCGGAAGCTTTTGCAATACCAGATCAAAAAGCAGAAACAATAGCGAGACACCTATTCGACAATATTATTTGTCGCTATGGTCCGCCAGAAACGCTAGTTTCGGATAAAGGAATCAATTTTTATCAGCTATTGTAAAGGAAGTGTGTAACCTGTTTCACATTCGTAAGGTAAACACGACGTCCTACCACCCTGAATGCAACGGTCAGGTGGAAAGACAACACGCTAGCACAATAACAATTCTTAGGATGTTCCCACACAAAATGCAGCGAGACTGGGATGAATACATAGCAGCAGCGTTATTCTGCTTAAGATCAGCACCCCAGTCTAGCACAAAAGAATCGCCGTTCTATCTACTTTACGGACGCGATATACCTACTCCATTAGATTTGACCATAGGTCCCAATCGAAAAACATATAACGAGGTAGGCTCATATATATCGCATTTAACCGATGCACTCCGCAATGCGTGGTCAGCTACGTATGATTCGATTATAAAAGCACAAGAAAATTATAAGGGACAATATGACAAAACGGCTAATCACCCTCAATTTGCAGTTGGAGATTCCGTTCTGCTAAAAAATGATCACCCTAAAGTTGGGTTATCGCCTAAACGGCAAGAGCGTTTTCTAGGACCATACACAGTTGTCGAAGTGAGGTACCCTAACATTTGTGTGAAGCATAACAACACCACCGCTTCCACACTGTGGTACCACGTGAATAAGGCTATTTCCTATGTTGAAAGGAAAGCTACCGCTAAAAGAGCACTACTGAGTGACGCAACCAAAGCTGCCGACGATAGTCCAACGAGTTCAAACACCAAATTCAGGAATAACTTGCGATCAAAAGATGTGTTAACTATTTATTCTGTTTATTTGCAGATGAACGATCACAACAATCAAGGATCATCATCAGATTCGGACAGCGATTCGGCGAGACTTCCGGCAGCAAAGCGCCTGAAATTTCCACCATCAGAGAAAGAACAGCAGCAACTAACCAATCCGTCTGCGAAAATGGTTTCTTTCTCTAACTATGTCAATATTACTGACCACCCATATCCTGCCTCAATCTACTACAACTGTGAATTTACCCTGCCGGAAACGACGTACAAGTTCTGGTGTCTAGTTCTAATTCAAACGTTGCAAGACAGCACAGAATCGATAGAGATATGCATACAAATACGTAACTAGGTTATAATGTACTATGTCAGATCAGGATCAGAATTTTAGCTGTTGTTAGAATGATATTATAGTTTCTTGTGTAGAAGTAGTGAGGCAGTTCTAGCTAAGGAAACTTGTGTTTGTATGCACAAATGTAAGAATGGCTGCCCATACTATTGTGTGATTGTGCGAATGTGGCAACTCACGGAAACTCCTTTTGTTCGATAAAGGTTGTGAGGTTTGCTTGAATAAATGAAACTCCGACTTTAGGAAATGAAATGCGGTTGGTATTTTGTACGGATAAATGTCGTATACACATATTTACTTAGACACAGTGTAAAAATCGTATGAATGCCTTACTAAGGAGTGGTATGATGGTATGCATGTAGTTGTTAGGTATTACGTAAGTTAGTAGCAATTGAGTGAGTGAGTGAGCAAGTGAGCAAAATATCAAAGAACAGGTCGAAAACTCAGGTAATATGCAGGAAAACGGTGTGAGGATGTATGGTTCTCGCATGGATAGTAGGGATGTTTCAGGCGGACCATTTATTTTCAGTTTCAGTTTCAGATTCAGTTTCAGGTCTGCTAATTGAGGATTTTCAGTTTCAGTTTCAGGCGGTTGCTCGCGGGAATTTCAGATTCAGTTTCAGTTTCAGGCCTCACTCACATTATTTTCAGTTTCAGTTTCAGTTTCAGGCCTAGACTAAAATTTTATTTTTATATTTTTCACTAGCAAAATTGTAACTTTAAACCTTGTGGAACGTCTTATCTTAAAACAAATTATTTTTATTAGGTTGTGGTATAATCAGTAAAACTTCAGTAAAAATTCAATATTCAACAGTAAAACTAAAAGTGTTTAACTATAAAACATCTTTAAAAATTTATGACTGATATGGTCTGTTTTGCGAGAATGGAATGTATCCAGGTATGCATGCCTAATCTACTAGAAAGTAGAAATTCATTTTGTTTCATACAACAGCACAACATTAACATTGTTTGTAATGTTTTTAAATGCATATGTTCGAGCTGATAATAATTTCAGACAACACGTCATCGAAAAATGGTATTTTCAGGCTAAGCGTAGTCTGAAATTACAAGTTTCAGGCTAAACGTAGTCTGAAATTACAAGTTTCAGGCTAAGCGTTGTCTGAAATTACAAGTTTCAGGCTAAGCGTTGTCTGAAATTGCAATTTTCAGTCTAAGCGTAGAACTAAATCGATTGATACTTTAAGGTCAAGCAAGAGCTGAAATTATTTCAGTTTCAGTTATAGGCCTGTTTCTTTCAGAATTTCAATTTCAGTTTCAGGCGGCAAATTAAAATAATTTCAGTTTCAGTTTCAGTTTTAGTTTCAGTCGTCGATTTTTTGCATCTTCATTTTCAGTTTCAGACGTCGAGCTCTACTATTTTCAGTTTCAGTTTCAGTTTTAGGTGATGAAACTGAAATATGTGCTGACTGAAAATATTTTCAGTTTCAGTTTCAGGTGCTGAAACATCACTAATGGATAGACTAAACATGTATAATTGTCTCTATGCAAATGTAAGACCCTGTGAAGTGTAATTGCAATCAGATGCTGGATATGCAAATGAGGTATGGGCGGTAAGCTCTAGGGTCACGGGGACCCCGTATTAGGTCCTTACTAGCCTACAAAGTTGAGAATTTCACGACTCGTCCGCGTAAGTGACTCTTTGTTAAGAAGGCGGACGAATTGCGACAAAAGCATCCCGAATATCATCAGTATTGCATACGACAATAACCATTTCACTTAAAATTCGAAGTGCAATACTGTTTTACCTGAAAATTACGCTTGTCGCCAACAAGGAGTCCAATTCTGGGAGGTCTACCCCGACCATGGCGAAGGGTCTACCCTTGAAAAATTCTAAAATTTTAAGGGGGTCTACCCCAAAATTTGCAAAAGTTTCTAAATTTTAAGATTTTTGCCAAAAATTAATAAAAATGAAGGTTTTTAGCGATTTTTAAGAAATTGTTATTATTTTTAAGAAATGGCTAAAAATGAGCAATTTTTGGTAAAATCGCTGAAGGGTCTACCCTTTTTTACTTTCCCGACGAGAGGGTCTACCCACTACAAATATTAGGCAATGTTCTGTTGTTTTACGTATCATTTCTCCTGTTATGGACACGAAAGGTCTCGTTATTGCTACGGTCGTTTGTCGAAAAGCCATAGGTAAATCTCATTTGTTTTCCTAGTTTAGTTCAGTTCATGCGTCAAAATGCGCTGTTATCGGTATAAAAGGTTCAAATCCAGCACATTTGGACCTCATGCTGGATGTCAAGACCTTCAAAACCGTTTTACTAAATTAGTATTCGTCGTGGAACTGGTTTGATGCTAATAATCGCATAATGGCAATAATGAGCACCAGAAAGCGAATATTTTAACTCGTATAATACATATATTAGGACTGTACTGGAAACAGTAAAGTTTACAGTTAGTTACATATGAAATATATGAATATATAGGTCGCAAAGAACCATCTTCTAATGAACACAAAATTACTAAATTGCCTAATCATCGTCTCCAAGTTGTGCAGCAATTCATTAATAGGAAGTTGTTACTATCCTAATATTTGGGGCTAGAAAAGAACCCCCAAGTGCAAGAATCTTGTTACAAATATACATCTATGTTGCAAAAGTATGATACCAACTCAATTTCCTAATTCGTGCTTGGTTACTATTTAAAGTCCTAAACCATCAACCTAACGTAAACTATATACTTGCGTTTCGAATCAGAATAATACGAAAGTAGAATGTGCAAAGTAAAGTTACATTGTAACCGCAATTTCCTGCACAAAGACGCAGGAAATTGCCGAAAATTAGGGTTTTGACAAAATAATTTCAAAAGCATAAATCTGCTGCTAAATCCCTAGACATAGGGATATTCTCGTAGAAAAATTGTAATAATGATTACAATTCCGAACCTTACAAGTTTAATTCAAGTTTAGAAAGCCAAACTGTGAGTAATGGTTGCTGGTGTCGAATCCCGCGCCTATAGCTTGTATTAATGGGTTTTAACCCATATGATTCAGGTGCGGAAGCGAATTCGGTCCTGCCGAAATCAAGCTTAGATTGTCATTAATTGGAGCCTCAGTGCCATTGTGGTACTCAGTCCCCGAGAAAGACCTACGTAGTGAACAATTTTGGATTGGAACAGGTCATTTAAGGTACATTGAGAGGCAGATTGGACTTTACTGGGAAGGTTAAGCCAGAGATGACTACGGACAAAGCACTAGAATTGAACATGGGACCTGATACCAAAACGTGAACATGAACTTCAAGTTGTTGGTTTGGAACTTGTATTTGGCAAGTCTAAACGGAACGTTGTCATTTTGAATCAAAAAGAAACGGATTTTATTATATTTTTCATCATTCTTGCTAAGGGGGTAGTTGCCCCTATGTTTCTGGCTTAATTTATTGAATTTGCTGAATCGAATCTACAAGAGAAGAGGATAGAATAACTTATTAACTTTAACTTTCGTGTTAATTATATAACCGCAAACATAGAACATTATACTAATTATAATTTAACACAAAGATTTTCAAAAACGAGTTTTGACTGTTTGAGGAAAATGAAGTTCCATTGCAGCCAAAAGTATTACGAGTTTACTGAAGACTAGAAGTGATGGCTATTCAATCTTCAAATTAAAGCACTGTTAATGTGGTGTATAAATTTTCATAAGCAAGTGTTTGATAACTAATGCCTAAACTCCATTCCTGTTCGAATACGAAATGGAGAACCGGACGAGCAAAAAAACTGAAACTCAAAAACGGGGCAAATTTTACACTGATAAATTCCTAAACGTGATATTTCGTTAAAAATGATGAAAACAAAAAGACAATCTAACGACGGATTCAACCAAGACAGATTAGCAGGAGTCAGCTACTTGTTTCCCATTTAAAAAATGAAATTTTGTCTTCAGTTAATCCGGAGGTAAACTAAATCTTATTTAGTGCAAATCACTCTGATCTAATTATTTCGTAACCATGCATTAAAAGGGTTCCGAAAGATGCCGAAATGTTGCAGTTAATTTTGCTAAATTCTCACAAAAGTTGACCAAAACTGTACTTTTCACAAGTTTTATAAATTCCCAATTTGTGTTATCATTAACGTTGACTTTGAACCTTTTCGTGCGCGAGTTAAACGAGTTAAAATTAACTCGCTGAGTGCGCGAACAGGGGTTAAAATAGTTAACTTTAACTCGTTTAACTCTACTCGTTTAACTCGCGCGCGAAAATGCCCTTTGTGACAAAGAATTTCTCTTAATTGTTTCATGCTAATGCTGCAAGGTCCCTCAAAAATTAAAAATGCAAAATAACAAAAGGCAAGATTCCTCCCAATCTTCAATGTAGGGCAAGCTTCTCCAGAACCATATTAATATCCATCCATCCAAGGAAGAGAAATGGGTCTCTAGTCTACAATTGCATGTCGGCTGCCACAAAACGTGAGATTTTCTTTAGATGACGCTCTGGCGTATTCCGCCTGGAGCACAGTTCTTCGCTAGCAACAGTCTTCTAATATTTTAACTTTTGTGCAATTGCTGGCTTTTAGTTTTACACTTTGACACCCTAGAGCCGCAAGCTAGTCTCTGTGTGGAAGAGGCTCTCTTCTAATATGACTACTACCAAGAGTACATAATAGATAAGAGTGTGACAGCTGGCAGGCCCTATGTTATCAGCTCTCGAGCCATGCTCTGCACGCTAACGGCCCACCCCCCCCCCCCACAATTGCGTACCTCGTGGACCCCCCCCCGCAAATCAGTACCCAGTACGCATATGCGTAGGCTCACTCTTTTCTATAGGAAGGCACCCCCCCCCCAGCAAATGTGACCTATCATTCGACCCCCCCCCACCGCAAAACAGACCAATCACTTTTTCAGCTGACGAATGATACATAGGTCACATTTGCGGGGGGGGGTGGCTTACGATAGAAAAAGTGAGCATACACAATTGCGTACTGGGTACTGATTTGCGGGGGGGGGTGGGCCGTTAGCGTGCACAGCATGGCTCGAGAGCTGATAACATAGAGCCTGCCAGCTGTCACACTCTTACCTATTATGTACTCTTGCTACTACCACAGTTTAACCCGTTTAAGCGCGTGATTTTATGCGTCTTAAAAAGCAGCCAGTTTGGACTGCTTTTTAAGCCATCGGCTTAAACGACTTAAACTAAAACTATTTAGGAAAAGGAGGTCGGCTTAAACAGCTTAATTTTAAGCCGTTCAATCCATTTAAGTCGTTTAAGCCGTTTAAGCCGAGGAACCTTTTCGTAAAAAATTTAAATCCTTTGCTAAATGTTTAAGCTCTTTTTAGGAAATGGCCCACGGGGTAAGAAGTTTAAATCCTTTACTAAATATTAATCTTTAAAAGTTATGTAAATATGTGTTCTATTTATTATGGCAAAATCGTTTTATTGCAGCAATGCAGCAAGATAGTTGTCCAGGGGCAATATTGCTGTCTGTAATTCGGCTTCCTGGGAGACACATGATGCGTATCGATATTCATTACTTTATATTATGTTAAGCATCAAGTTGCTCCGAATTCTGAATAAGTTGAACAAGCACTGTGACAAGCCAAGAAAGCATCCCCACTAAGCTAATCACTGAAAATCCAGACAAAATTCCTGCAGTTCCTCCAATGAGAGACATAGCTTTGACTGACTAAAACACTACACCAGCAAACATCAACAGTTAAAGTAATCAGGGTTACCTTACCAAAGCTACGTCCTCTACAATGTCCCTTCCACAATTAAACTGTATCAGCCTTATATTTGCTTCATTTTGAGTCTTGAAATTTATTTTAGAATCATGTCAAATTTTAATCCTTCAAAATTTTAAATAAAAAATTTTTAAAGGCCTAAATTGAAATTCAAAGTCCAAGATCACGCAGTTGAACGTTTCAGCGTTGTTTTAATGTAAAATTTGTCCAGATTCATCAATGTTTGTCGGGAGATTTTTTGGCGCACGCGAAAAAACGACAACTTTTTCCACTGCCTATGTTTAGCACATGAAACCTCAACTTTGAGGGGAAATTACTCGACAACCGTAAGACTTACGACTTTAATTTTAGAAACTCGTCAAAATATACCGTTTGGACAATAAAATGTGTAAAAATCAGCTAGATCGGAGAAAGTTGAGAAAATTGCCCAAAAATAGACCCCCCTTAAGCTGTCCAATGGCAGGGCAATTATGTACATCTTTTTGTTGGTGCTACTGTAGTTTATTTTTTAAAATGCAGCTATATATTATAAGAAAATAGTCGTTATAATTTATCTAAATTAATTTGAAATTCTGATAATCGTTATCCTACAAATTTATCCCTTCTGTGTAAGTACCTCGCTGGCGAACTGTGAGCTCGGATTCAGTTTAGCCAAAAAAGAGGTATTGTAATGCTACGATCGCGTTGTATTAGGGCACCAATATTGCGCGTTAGGGCAATATTTTTCCAATCTCTGGTTGCGTCTTGGGCGCCCACTGTTTGCTTCAAGTCGAAGAATGTGTGAGTTTGGGCGCCCAGTGCGAGCGTTATGCGGTCAATATTACAAAGCAGACAAATAAGCAGAGATGAGCATTTCGGCCCGTCGGCCCGGCCCGGCCCGAGGCGGCCCGCGGGCCAGACCTGGCCGGGCCGATCTCCATTGGTTAGTGGGCCGGGCCGGACCGGGTCGGGCCAACAACTTTTTTAACTGCGGGCCGGAGCGGCCCGAAACGGGTCGGATCAACTCTGGAATATGTTGTAATATCACTAAAATTTGCTACAGATTTACTGATTCTGGT
The DNA here is from genome assembly GCA_030248195.1 of Trissonchulus latispiculum. Classification (NCBI taxonomy): domain Eukaryota; kingdom Metazoa; phylum Nematoda; class Enoplea; order Enoplida; family Ironidae; genus Trissonchulus; species Trissonchulus latispiculum. The sequence goes on from JASAND010023202.1 coordinate 11,674, forward strand.
TATTTTATGGCAAAATTTAATGTTTCGTAGCATAATTTAGCCTCTCCATCTTGCATTGAAACCTTTGAAATATTGTTCGTAAAATTTTGGAATTTTTGTTTTGGCGGGCTGGGCCGGACCGAGCCGAATTTTGGACCGGGCAGGGCCGGGCTGGGCCGAAAAAATCCAGCTCGTGCTGATCTCTACAAATAAGTATTTTTCGTAGTATACATTTCTGACTTTAATGCAATGATGAAACAAACCTGCTTTAAATAGTGTAAAAAATTTTTTGTTTATCTTTGTGGTTGTGCTCTTTTGAGACCTGTTTTAAACTATATTTACAAATCATATATTAAACATACCATCAGTTTAAATTGCCAAACCTTTAGACTGACTGAGGATATTGAATACTGATCATTGCCAGTATGAAGTGTGTACCTTGTACGGATGAGCTATATGTACATACTTACTGTCATTAAGATATTGATTTGAAGCATTTAGCACATTGTTTCACATAACTTATTTTTATCTATGTATACCGCTAGGTGATCACTTGAAGATATTCAGGCGACCTGACACACTGTACCTATGTAAAGATGTGGCTCCGCCGGGAATCGAACCACGGACCTCCCGAACTGCAGTTAGGCGTGCAACCACTACACCACGGAGCCAGGAGAGAAGAGCACATAACTTCTGTATCATTGGCGCCCTCTGTACACCTAATGTACTTTACCATAGTGCCCTTCGCAACAAAATAAAAATTACCTAACTTCGTGGGCCCTAATGCAGCTTAATGCTAATACTAAGTAACTGCGGACTCTGTAGATAACAGATACAGCAGCTCTCATAAAATGAAATTTGACTTTCAAACTACATTTGACTTGCTTTTATCACATTTCAGGGAAGCTAAGTATAGTTATTAGCCTGTTAGTTATATGGAAAGTTGAACACAACTGAAAAGGCTTACTTACCAAAATCACAAAATTATCCATAAAACTTCTCTGTGTGTTGTGTGTTTCAAATGTTTAATCTTTCTTGGCGAGTTAACTTCTACGCTTGGTCTTTTAACTTCCTGCGACTTGTGTATTAACCTAGTCAGAGCATGCTTAAAAATTTCTAAAGATCATAAATTGTGTTTTCTGTTGTTGTAACAAAATATTACAGGGCTGATTATATACTAACATGTTGGTAATGAGTAAAACCTGTTTCGGTCTCTAGCGAATAGAGATCATACAGCGCTCCCACGCTGCAGAAACCATCGGATGATTTCGTGCAATGCGTAACCAAAATTAATTAGGATATACTCATGAAAACAAACACTTTGCAATTGACAGCCAGGAAATCGCTATTAGTTTACCACAGTTTCAATTTAATTCCTCTACTCTCCTCTGAATTAAATGTTAAGTCTAACTGAAATCGTAGCAACTTTCACTATGAACAAGCAAACGTGTCTGCAAAAGGTTGAGAGCAGTTACACTAACTGTAGGCCTGCTGCGTAGTAGAATTCTTATTCTGTGTGAAAAGTTTATCCAGCGATTTTTTAGGGCCATTTCGCAAAAAGAGCTTAAACGGCTTAGCTTAAACTTGCATTTATTTACGAAAAGGTACCTCGGCTTAAACGGCTTAAACGGCTTAAATGGCTTAAACGGCTTAAATTTAAGCCGTTTAAGACGACCTTTTCATAAAAAACCATCGGCCTAAATTTTAAGCCGAATCCTTTTCATAAAAAGCACATCGGCTTAAAAATGTAGCGGCTTAAAATTAAGCCGCTTAAGCCGACCTCCTTTTCGTAAATAGTTATAGTTTAAGCCGTTTAAGCCGGTGGCTTAAAATGCAGTGCAAATTGACTGTTTTTTAAGCCGCGTAAAATCACGCGCTTAAACGGCTTAAATCGTGGTAGTAGTCATATTTAAACGCACGTAACTTTCTTAATATTTGGAGTACATCAATACTATTTATATCAAAATGAAGCTCACAATGAGAAGAATCCAGTGGCAATGGTCCTACAATTTTAACTGCAGGTAAATATTTAAAAAGTAGCCCCAAATTGATAAATCGTCGTCTATACTGCTCGATACAGTATTATACCAGCTTTCTAAAGTTTAAAAATACTTTTTGTTGACTCAACTTAAGTTATTCTCTATCTTTACTGGTTATAAATGAATGCTCCAGGCTTGTTATCCACATAAAGCTATCGAAATTCCCAGCATGAGTGTCAATCATCAATTTGTTTTATTTGTATTATTTGTTTGCTGATAACCGTTCAATTTACCTCGCTGTCTTCATGATTACTGTTAAAGATATTATTATTGAGATGAAGATATCGGACACTTCTACCCGAGGACTCCACATCCAGAACGACAGGACAATTTAAGATAATTTGGCCCCTATATACTTAACTTCAGACGCAAAAAATGCAACTTGTTTCTAGTTTCTGCGGGCAGGTTTCAGTTTTAGTGAAAACGACACCTATGTAAACTGAAGCTTATTTGGGAAGAGAGCAGGAACTGATATTGGCAAATTTATGTCGCCTCTGCAACTGAAAAATAGGTTAGCTAAAGATACTGAAACGTGGACTGAAACTGGCAAAAGTCTTTCCTTTTAGGCATGACAATTTTAAGGTTATAAGCTGCGATTCTGTTGATTTTGTGGTTTAGGAAAGGCTGACTAATCTTCAAGTTCAGCTTATACAAAGAATAAGGCAATATAATACGGAGTGAAACAGAAACTTGAAAATTAAACTGATACTATATTTCTGCGGTGACTGAAATTATTTTGTGTTGCCGACTATACCTTTGACCAATACTAAGATCGGTACGTGGAACAACGCAAGCCCTGTCGACTGAATGAAGTGTGTGAAGCAGGTCTGGATTCGGCTTAAACAGCAATTAGGGTGGGTCGCTTTTTCGCCGATTTTTCGACCTTCTCCGATTTTGCTCATTTTTGCATATTTTAGGTATACTCCCTATATTACTATATATATTTATTTTATACTTTTATACTATATTGCGTAATACTACTTCTATCGTTCTGTAGAGCCCTTCAAAGGTGACCTTGACATGTTTTAAATATAGGAAAATGAAAAAATTAAGTTAAAAAGTTTGTGGCAGAAAATTTTTGCTGTATACAAGATACAGCGATACAACATTGCACACATGTTTAGGACATACCATAGAGTGCAAGTAACCCTTCTGATACAATTCTGTTGAATAGAGGCTTTTTTAGCGGTTTTTCAAAATTTTGGAAAATTGGTGCTTTTTGTACCATGAAAAGCAGGGCCAGCAAACCATTTCGGTCTCTCCTGCAGGATTGACAAAAGCTACAGAAATCGCTTTTAGATAGTTGCATTCTGCGCATATACAGAATTTGTAGGACAGTAGTCGCAAATTTTTTACCACTTGTAGTGCCCTCAAAAAACTTGCCAGAGAATGTGCGAATTATCGTAATCGTAATCGTAATTTTCCACAATTTTCACGTTTTTTTAATAATTTCTTACTCTATCCATTCGAAAGCCACCAAATATGGCACACAAGTCTTTCAATATCTGCCAACTATTGTAGTAATGACAAATGCTTCAAGGTTGAACTTTTTGTCCTATTGGTTCCTGTGATCTCATATGTTTCAAATTTATCAATTTTTGAATTTTCCAAAAACAGTCAAATTGGTATCACCAGTATCACTCGATATCTAATGATGCGCTGAACAACTTTTCTAATAGAAGTATGTTTCTGAAGTGTAGTATCTGAAAGTTAGAGCAAGTTTTTGAGGGCCAGTTAGCTGTACTGTGAACGAATAGATGGATATTCCGGCGTCGTTTTAGCATTAAAATATTAGCCAACCCACAGAATTAATTTGCCATATTAGTTGACCCAAATTTCGCTACCGTTCTGTCGCAACATGACCTTGGAGGGCAAATCACAGTGGTTTTCTAGTTATTTAACTTTATGGCTGAATATCTCATCCACAGTTTGATTTCGAACTCTAATGTAATGTATTATCTTGTTTTTGAGAACATATGCACCTCTACTGTTTGTGAAAATGTGCGAAACCGTAACTATCGATTTTGACCCAAACCGACCCCCTTTAATGAATACCATTAGCGAATCATGATGGGAGACTGACCGCCCGCGACCGCGAAGATGACCTCATCTTAAAACAGGGTTACTTAAATAATCATATGTCATAATGTGATTATACACATTAACGTTATCAAAATGCAACAGTAATTGCAACAGTGTCATAAAGACAAATTTAACTTGGGAGATAAATAGTGAAGATTAGCTACAATCATGCAGAATGAAAGCCCGCATTCGCTTTTATTAATAGTGAAAATGCTTTCACAAATAATAGGCTTAAACGGCTTAAAAGGGCTTAGCTTAAACGGCTTAGCTTAAATGGCTTAAAAATCCTTTTCATAAATAATCGGCTTAACCGGCTTAAACGGCTTAAATTAAGCAGTTTAAGCTAAGCCGTTTAAGCCGCCTAAGCCGTTTAAGCTGTTTAAGCCATTTAAGCCAACTATTTACGAAAAGGATTTTTTAAGCCGTTTAAGCCTTTTAAGCTAAGCCGTTTAAGCTAAGCCGTTTAAGCTTTTTACGAAAAGGCCCTTAAGCAAGTTTTGCCTGAGTCTTCACATTGTGATAAATTTATGCTTATTTAATGAGCTATCCTGTGTCCGAATTTCGAATATTGAAATTTACTTGTAAATCGTGCCTTGCCGTCTTAAATTGTTGGTTACATGCATTTATGCAAAAAAGCTATCTTTTGAATACTAGTTGCATGGCGCGCAGATGGTTGAGCAAATATATAAGACATGCTGAGCTGAGGTGCAGGAAGAAAACCAGCGGTCTGATTGCTGAACAATGAGCATAACTATTTTGCAAATTTAAAATGTTAGCCGTTTACACTTTTCAGCGGAAGGGGTATGAGAAATTAGAAATCTGAAAAAGCCCCTGCTACTGCTGGCTTTCTGAACTGCTAGAAGTGTAATGTAATCACTGAAAAATATGTTAAATAAAAGAAATCTCGAAAACTTTCCGGAACTGCCAAATTACTAGGCTCCTTCTGGCAAAACGGAGCTAGCAGCATGTGATGAATACAGGGATTAGAGAGCAGCACGCCAAGCTGTATGCGTTTAAATATCTATAAACTACTGCAATAATTCCGCCACCAGGTGGAATAAAATATTGTTTGGGTTTACATAATTTCGGGTGTCTTGGGATACTGGCATTGGTTCTAAGAAGACAGTTTATACAATACCTAATACCTTCAATTACGAATGGTGAATAAGCAATCGTTGTCAACAATTATTGTCACTTACCTTCATTGCTGGGATCTCAGTTAATTCAAAGGAATATGTTCGATCAATGTACACATTGACAGCCGCGATGTCACTAAAATGGATTTTTTCAGATTAATTTGTCGTTAGTCTAATAACTTGTTCTGAATAGCCAATTTTAATTACATTGGTTTGGCTTAAATGCAATAGGCAGAAATGTTAAGGTCTATATAAATATGTAGATGTGCCATTGTCTGTTTAAATGCAATCAAAGAGTGCGGTTTGCAGCAATTTTGTTAGAAGATATTGTGCTTATTCAACAAAACTTGATTTAAAAATATACTAGAGATGAACTGGGTCCTATCTGGGCCGAGCAGGGGCCAGAGCCTAGAATATTCAACGCGACGTTCAGATCAAAAGTTTTAATATTTTTTCAAAACTCGAATGTTGCTCTATTTAAAGGCAAATCTGGAGGATAGAAAATTTGGAATGTTAGGTTTAAACAAGATTTGAATTATAATACTGGAACTGAGTAATTGAACGATTGAATTTGATTTTGTCTTTGATCTTTGACATTATTTCTTTGATTTTTAATATTATGCAATTTTTTGTATTCTGATTCTATTTTTGACTAGCTATTCCTTGACAGTATGAATGCATGATTTGGCTAATCTTTTATATTGGGTCTTTTGAATATGAACCTGAAAGGTTTTAGTCTGTGATTGTCGTCCTTAATCTTCGATCTCTGTTTGAAGTTGAAATTTTGTGGACTGTGTTCCCTGTTTGGGGATGGCTATGACAAAGAAGTGGAGAATTCTTGCTGTTTTCTGATGGACAGATTTATTTGAGAAAAAGATCAAAATTTGGGAACTTATCTCCCCAGGAAACTAAGTTAGTGCGTCCAAGTTTGGGATTTTGGGGATCCTCCTTCACCCCTTGAGCTGGGTTCATACGTCACGATAAGTGACGTATGACGATTCACACATACATGAAAGGCACTACAGGAAACAGAGCCACAAGCTCCGCCTCTGCACTTCACGCACGTATGATTGACAAGTCCTCCCCAAACTTCAAAATTTTCCCAAATTAGAAGTCGGTCATGGTTTGGTTGCCGAACGGTACGGTTGTGTCATGAATTCTGCTTTGAGCTCGCTCAGACTTGTACTGTGAGACCGAGGGCCCTACGAGGGATAGACCGGTCTGTCTTGGATATTTGTCGGTGATCTATTGTGACCTTCTTTACTCTGCTTTACTTTACACGGGACCTGCCCCGACTCGACAGTTCTTTTTCTGATACTATTTTATTATACGATTTACACTGCGACTTCCCATTTGCCTTTGCCCTTTCACTCGGTGGACTTGTCAGTTTGAAACCAGCAATCTTCACACACGGATCCCAAGCCTTGGAGGTAACTTGAGTCTGTAAGTTAGTGGTGACTAACCTATCGAAATCGGCTTTGTAAGATTTTTAATTAGATACAAAAAAGTGAGTAGATTTATTGATGTCTAATTTTGTCCTCTCTTAACTGACCAGTAATCGTTATGATTTTTCGTGCTTACCTAGGCCTTTGTATCTTTGTATTCCTTATCTGTAGATAATCATATTTTATGTGTAATTATCATTGTGACTGTTCCATTAAAATAATAATTTAATTAAGAGTTCCCATGGTTTCATCTGCGTCTGGGCGAGAATTGGGACTTAGATAAGAAAGAGATCGTTAGTATTCAGAGAGATGCGAATGATTTATGAGTTATCGTTTGATTGCTGTCAATGACCCCTGTGCTTGTCTTAGAATAATTAGGGATTTGCGTGTCTAAAACCAGTGCTCGACACTGATCCGTGGAGATCAGTGATTAACTTTAAGAGAAGAGAGAGTTAAACGACCCCCCCAACTGACCTTTTTGTTACACAAATACACATCACTATTGTTGCTTTCTGCTTTCTTTCAAATCTGTGAGAAAACTATTGATTTATAACAGTTTAACCTGACAAAAAATGTTAAAAATGTCAAATTTGTGCTAACTATTTGGCCCAGTTGCTTTCCTATCCGAGTTAAAACATGACAAAAATTAATAAAAATAGACAAGAAAAATCAATACTTGTTTGTCTTATAGACAAATTTTGTGTTTGTTTGCAATCAATAACATTTGTTTTGATTTACGATCATATCATCAGCTTGACATTATAGTATGTGGAAGCAATACGAGAGCAATGAACACTTACGTTGACGATCCAAATTTCCTTTTTCTTGTCTAAATGTAAGACCATGCATCAACAAATAATATCCTATAGCTACGCACCGCACTGAGTAATGAACAACATGCTCTTGTTCGAATGAAATAGCTAAAGAAAATTCAATTTTGATGCCAGGTAATTTTTGTCCAATAACAATTCTTGCAGCAGACACCTACCTTCACAGTGCTTCCTAAACTGTGGACCGGCCCGGCCCGGTCCAAAATGCCTAAAATGCGGCCCCAATGTTAAATTTTCAAAATACACTAGAATTGGATTCTTGGGCAGCAAAGAGCCTAAACTGCGGTCACAGGCCGCAAACTTCCTGAACTGCGTCCTTCAACCTCGGCCGCAAATTTCCTAAAATGCGGCCAAACTGTCTTTGGGCCACAAATTGCCTAAAATGCGGCCGAACAGTCCTTCGGCCGCAAATGCTGGCCGAACTGCCTCTTTGCTGCAAAAGCGATGCTAACCAACATAAGTGCACTCTTCCTTACGTGTGTGCTGTCTCCAAGCAAAAGATCTCACAGTAGCAATAGGCAGTCACCGAGATTGATATAAAACAGACTAGCAGACATTCACCAACATCGATAGAATAAAATCAACTGTTTAACAAGCCGCAATTTTAACAAAAATAATGAATTCACAGTAATAGAATAAAGCTTCCCTTCAAATGGTGGAATAAAAGTAAGCAATAAAACTTCCCTTCACATAGAACAATAAACAAAACGAATAGTCTGTTTTATATGATTCTTCGTTGCTGCTATTGCTATTGTGTGACCTTTTGTCTTAGAGTTAGAGATAGACTTGGAGTTAAACATGTGAGATGAGTGCACTTATGTAGGCAGTTAGTTGGCAGCAAGGAGGCAGTTCGGCCAGTATTTGCGGCCCAAAGATAGCTCGGGTTGCTGTTTAGGCAATTTGTGGCCAAGGATGACGGGCCGCAGATTAGGAAGTTTGCGGCCCAAGAATACAATTCTAGTGTATTTTGAAAACTTAACATGGGGCCACATTTTAGGCATTTTGGGCCGGGCCGGGCCGGGCCGCAGCTTAGGAAGCACCTACCTTCATGTGACTTCTGATGGCTGTTCTTGTTATGTCATAGTGGAATTGTCTAAACCACATAACCATCATAGTATCCACGTTAAATAGAACAAGAAAATTATCTGTTTAGCGATTGAACCTTCCAAAATACCATTCATTTTTGGTTGCGCAGTAGAACCCCTGAAATAGGTAATTCATCTTTCTTTTTTTCTTTCTTAACATTCTTAATTTCATCCTAATTAATACAAGCGGTCTATACCTGCACGGCGGAGGACACGTACATCTGCCAATCCAACCATTCAAATTCTGAAAGTATGATCCAGCTTTATCATGTAAGCAAGGCCCTTAAAAAGTATTGACACAAAAGTGTTTGCAGTAAAATTACCTCAAACTGGTGTTGTTGACCGGCCGGTTGGAAATACTACAGGTGCCCAAGGCACCCGAACCTACATTTCAGCGGTTTAGACGAATCTATTCTGCAAACATGCTGATGAATTCTTATATGCTGGTCTTCTGTTCTATCGTCCATGTGGTAGGCAGGAAGACACGTGCTTGGTTGGGCTGACGAACGGACACACGTTGTCGACTAACCGGGAGGTACGGCAGTAGTCGTTTTCGGAATGTTAAAACACTATTTCTAACATATTTTAGCCATGTACTAACACAACCATTACTTCTTAAAGGGTATTGCACTCGGTTCGGCCCAAAGTTTATTTGCTTTTATACCTGAGGGATGCGGACCGCTGACGAAACAATAACATTTACCAAAAATTAACAAAAACTTTTTTTCAAAATTCTGAAGCCGCAGTGGTTTAGCCGCAAGCTGCAGCTAAATTGTTAAGGTGGTGATTTGTTTTGGGTACGTACTGTCGATTGATGATTCAAATCAAGATGAAATTTTAAGAAATCTTCCAAACAAATTCTTTAGCACGCGCAGTCTTAGCAGACCGGATTAAAATTCGACATTTCTGTTCAGGTCAGTTTTTGCCATCACCCCAGTTGGGCGGCAGCTGTAGGGCTTTTATACTCATTTGAAATATCTCGATGAGCTCTACATTTTTGCTTTCGAAAGCAGCTTTCTAACTTTTCTGTATCGTGAGATATATATAATCAATTTTTTATATTGTCGTTGAAAACTTGTCATTTTTTGCAGAAATTAAATAATCCATCATTTATTGAGCTACACAAACCGTAACATTAAACTAATGGTGTCAGTTGGAAGGCTTCAAACAGGCCAATTATCCGAGGCACGGCCATTTTCTTATTACTATCCCATAGGCTGCTATTATTAAAAATGTAGTTTTTGCAAAAAGCAATTTCTTTCCAGGGATTGTGGAACATTTATTATGTCCGCTACAGGGTTACCACTTAATAGATGTGGTCTTCACAAAATACCTCAAGACCGCTGCTCCGCTGCTTTGCTTTGCGGGATTGCTGCTTTTAGCTAAAGTGGTCGCTTTCCAAATTTGGAAAAACGCAAAGTCCAGGTAGCGCATACATTTCACCAATTTTACCAGAACGAGGAGCGATTTATAGTAATTAAAAAAATAGTCCCAGCTATTTGATAGAGGTATCAATCGATATAACCGATGTCTCACAAAAAATTGGAAAATTACACTGCTCTTAAAGTGCAGCAAAAAACTTTGAAAACAAAAATTGATTACATTGTATTCATTAAAAATAGAAAATGTTAAGTAGCATTAGTTGTATTGACTCCGCTTTTCGACCACCCATGGAGGAAAGGTTTTTGGAGTAACTTTCCAGTCAAGTTTGTTGGTTTGTCTTCTTTGTTTTATTTTAGAACCCTTCTAGGTTCTTCACACCCTGTACCCCTGTACCCCTAGTTCTTCCAGAACTCACTGCACCCTCTGTACACCTGGTACCCCCAGTACCCCTGTACCCGATTACCCCATGTACCCTTTGTACTCCTAGTACCCCCAGTACCCCCCTGTGCCCCCAGTACCCCCTGTACACCAGTACTCACTGCAACCCCTGTACCCCCAGTACCCCCAGCAGCCCTAGTCCTCCTGTACTCCTAGTACTCCCGGTACTCCCAGTGCCCCTAATATTCTTAGTACTCGCTGTACCCCTACTACTCCTGGTACCCCTAATACCCCTAGTATTCCTAGTACTCCCTGAACCATACTACCCCTACAGCCAGTACTCCTTATACTTCCGGTACCACTAGTACTTCCAGTCTTAAAGGTAATTGCACTTCTCCCGCTTGGGCTCTGTCGTCACCACCTTTTAATGTCTTTCCTTGCATTCTTGCCCCCTTGTCCCTTCCTCATCACCACCCTCTGTGTTTTTCCCACCGACACCCAGTAGCCGCCCGCAGTATTTTAAGTCCGTTACCCCCAGGTCCGTCTCTGAGCCACTCCGATCTTACACTTACCCTGATTTGGTCTTACCTTACTTTTTACACGAGTATATCTTAATCCTTCTTGCCTTGCGTTAGGTTTCCATCCACTCTGGGTTTATTCTCTGAGTGATTCCTAAATTACACCGTGCATTCTTTGAGCCCAGTTTTTCAACTTTCACAGATGCTTGCCTTTACCTTCCCTAACATTCCGGCTTTCCTTATTTCATGCTCCGAGTCACTCCGAACCTACTCCGAGTAAACACCGAGTATAAACCGAGTAAACTCCGAACTTACTCTAAACATGCCCCATTTTTGCTGGTTACCTACTCCAAATATACTCCATTCTTACTCTTTTTATGTATTTAGACTTAATAGGTCCCTTGTTTGCCAGTACCCCAAGTAATCACCCCTGCCAATGCACCCAGTACTTTCTGCCTACCGATCAGTCTCTACTTTTTGTCTCCCCTGACGGAGCCCTGTGACTTCCCCTATGCGTCACTCCTAGCTTACACCAATCCTACTCTGAACTCTTGATTGGGTTTTTAATCACACACCTTTAGCCTGACCATTTCTTTTCACCGAAACTCCCAACCATCTCGACTGTAAGTCTTTGAGTCACTCTAAAGGACACCTAGGCCAGTCCAGATTAATACGCGAACTTCCTGTATCCGAAAATTTGTGTATCCGTACTTTGGTTGCTTTGCGGCGTTCTCTACTTGAGGCTTGAGTAACTCCTACTTGCACCGACCCTTTGTTTTTGACATTTTTCAGAATCCTTTCCTGATTTTTCTTGCTTTATCTTACCTTCCTTCGCCCAGGTTTCGTACTCCGAGTAACCCCAAATTAGCTCAAAACCTACTCCGATCTCCGCGATTTTTAAGAAAGTCACTCCTACACATAGTCAATCTACTTCCAGTCCAAGTACTCGAAGTTACTTGGTGTCTCGTTGCCTTTGTTGTTCGTGCTTTTATTAATTCTCCTTCCTGTTCGCTTTTATTGAATTTTAGTAAGAATATACTATATACGTCGGTTCCGAAGAATCTTTACTACAATGGTGGTCAAAAGTGGAGCCTATACTATTAGCACTTTGATATAAAAATATCTTCTTACTCTAAATACTGGAAGAGTAGGGTTGGTTCAAACTTGATGTCTCCAAAGGATATCACCACCTAAGGGAGGAGGGGTCGCCAGGTACCAAATTTTTTAGCCACCGATTTCGCTCATTTTAGGGTATAATAGCCCCAGATATGTGTCCAAAACCAAGACAAATTTTGGGAGTCCAAGGTCAACCCATTTAAAAGATATTGCAGTTCGAATTCCTACAACTTAGCATTTACGCCAGTATGACTCGCTGAGGGCTTCGACGTTACCTTAATACATAGGATGACAGAAGACTACGGCACGGCAAATACGTCAATTTAAATCCTATACCTGTAGGTTTTTACTACTGCAGAAATTATGATGACAAGCCAAGCAACTAGCGAAAAACGGCGTTTGAACGAGTTGGCCAAGCTCATTCCGACTGTTATTTACTTCAAATTTTAACTCGCTCTAACTTTCTCATATTGCTTTGTAGAGACTTGTTGTAGGAAGATAAAATGTTCAGAACATCAAGAGCTTCACTTTGATTTGGCTATATTTTGGAAAAGTTGAAAATTTGCCATTTTTTTACTATAGGCCTCCTTCATGGAGCTGAGGCATGCATCCACAGTTAAATACCAACAGTTGCAGTGAAAGTTAGCATAAATCTTTCTTTCATAATATGTGCGAATTGGCACAGCGAACTTGGTTGAAATATCTCGGCTTTCACCCGACTTATGGACCATGATATCCAAAAATTTAAAAAAGTGACGTATTTTGAGGCAAAACGCCAACGCGGTGACCAAAAGTGTGATCTACTTCCAAGCAGCAGCATGAATTGTGCGTATGTAAATTGAACCTCTATTTGTGTACTGTGTTAATATCTATACGCGAAATTTGTGCAGTGAATGGTTAGTTCAGGGCACGACGAAACATTTCTTCGGTGGCATTTTTGTAAGTCAGAATTGTGCAAAAACCGACTTCATCCAACTTTGAAAATTTCTACAAAATTGCTGAGCTAACGTAAAAACACCTCGTATAGATATTAAAATGCTACTTAGTCTAGATTAACTTTGTGCCAAGTTATAGCTCATTTGCTCTTGCACAGCGCTCAAACTTTTGGTTACCGCTAAATTTTCCTAACTTTTTCGTTTTCCTATGTTTAACATATGTCAAAGCTAGATTTAACACACCCAGTTAGCTTTGTTCTTACAGTATTTGTAATGAGAGTGGCATGGTTCCAGATATAGGTATAAAGGATCTGGCAATATTTTCTGATCAGAACAATTGCATGTTCTGGCGATATGTCTTTGGTAACAGGACAGCCAACACTTCTGAAACAAAACGAATACTGACAAATTCGTTAAATGCAAAATCAAGAGTTCAATAGGATTTATTGATTTGTTTGCACTACATGAGTCAGCCGCTCGTGTGCTGGGCAGCTCAAATTTCGTTTCAAACGTGTGTACGTATCATATCATTCATGGCATAATACTCTTTGAAGCAAAACAATAATCCACATTTTTAGAATCATCCGTAACATGATATTTCGGAAATCTGCAGTTCAGTGTTGCGTTCAAGGAAAATTTAAAGTATTCATTTCTTGAGAAGATTGTTTGTTTGTTCCGGAACAGGATAAAGCTGACTCAGACGCAAATATCCCGAAAAACTACTTGCTTACTTTTGTCTTTGCACTTTGAAAAATTCTGCCTTCCTCTTGAACATTACATTAAAAATATGAATCTTAATTCAGGAAATCAAATAAAATTTCTAGAAATTGTGAAAACCTGAAAGTGTGAAGATTGAGCAAACATTGTGGAAAGGTTATAAGAGCAAATATTTACTACTCCGCCGGATATATTCTGTGATGCAAAACTTCGAGGGCACACAATTTCGCGAAACCATTAAATTGTTTAGACTTTCCCAGTCTCAATTTTTTAGGTTTACTCCTAATTTTCTTGTACTATAAGCAACGAAAATCTATACACAGTTTATGGACTTACACTAATGCACACAACAGACAGCATTAACGAACCTCTTGTGTGTAGGTTTCGTTTATATAAAAAGTATCACTGCTATTGAACAAATCATCATGACAATTAGAGTATACATCTCCCAATCTTCGTTCGTAACCCTAAACATTTTAGAAAAGACTGCAATATCATCACATGTACTAGGTATATTTCTGTATAAAAATGGAGGAAAACTATAGTCAGAAAACTAGGTAAGGTTTTGCCTTACCTGTGCCTAACAATAATAAAGACTTAATAAATACCAGCTGAGAAGAAAAGCTGAAGATGTAGTTTGGAGAGATAACAAATCCTTCGGTGAATGGATTTGCGATTGCTGAAGGGTGATGAATAATTACTTTCGGCCCAAAATTACGATCATTTGTAAGCAGTTGCCCCGTAGTCAAATTAAGCAACAATTTAAGTCCTGCAAACAAAACGATGCTGTCATACAAATCATAAGACCCTAAAAACTAATTCCTAATTCTGAACAGAAAATTTTTTTAATTTTGGTTTTTGCACCAGTTTTCCTGTATTTTAGAAGTAGTTTTTCAGATTGTTTGCGGGTTGAAGTAAATTTTTTCTAGAAACATCGGTTACGTCTTTCGATAGCTCTGTCAAATAGCTGGGTCCGTTTTTAGTCCGTTTTTAGTTATTATGAAATCACTTTTCTTTGTGGAAACGAAATGGAAATGAAAACATGTGTGTGGAACCTGGATTTTGCCAACTTTTCCCACTTTTGGAACTGATCACTGTAGCTTGACAGCAGCAATCTGAGCAAATGAAAAAGGTTCCGGGGTATTTATGTGTAGAACTCGCCAGCTAAATGGCAATCCTCTAGCTTGCTTACTAAATTCCCCATAATAGCTGGAAAAAATTTGGTCGTATTTTTCCAAAAACCACATTTTTTAAGATAGCAGCTTACGGGATAGCAATTGGGTGATGACCATGTCTCCGATAATTGACCTCCGCGATTCCTTCAAATTGACACCATTACTGCGCGGCTTTATTGCGTAGCACAATAAGTATTAGATGATTTGATTTTTGCAAAAATGATCAGTTTTCGACGAAGAAATAAGAAATTTGGCCGTATCTCACGATAGAGAAAAGCTAGAAACTTGCTTCGAAAAGCAACAATGTAGAGCACAACGAGAACTTTCTAGTGGATATAGTAAGAACTATGCAGTAGCTGTTTAACTGACAAAAATTGGTAAAACTGCCTGAACGGAAATGTCGAATTTTTGAAATGAGATTGCACGGAGGGTGTCAGAACTTATTTTGGAAAGTGTCATCATATTTCATCTTGATATGGGCCGTCAACTAATGATGCGAGCCCAAAAAGAATCACCACCTTAAGTAGTAACATTTTGGATTCTTTTGGAAATAGGTTGCATTTAGAACAATACTAGTTATTCTCACCTCTTTGTTCACCAATAGCCAAATCGATTCTCTTTGGTAAGTCGTAGCGAAAGCAATCACCCTGGAAAGATTCCCTTTTGTGTACAAATTCTGATCTAAAATATTAACAGCAGCAGTAACGATCTTCATAGATTCTTTACTCTAGGTTGCAGAACCTATATTATACATATTCTAGCAATATGAGCCACCTGCATAAGAATGCAGTAGTTGTGAAATCCGCAACTAGTAGCCGCTAGCTCCCTGATTCCTCAATTACCACACTAGTGCAATCCTAGTAGCTACTACCACCAGTGTAAAAGCTGTTTGTTTTACTATGTTGGATACTGGTGTCAGTTTTCTTGGCAAGTCCGACTAAACGATTGTCAAGAATATCTTTCCTATATATAATAATAGTATTCAAATGGCTAAAATGGCTATAAAAATGGCTAGAAAAATGGTTTTCTGAAGCTTTAACCCTTTCATGTCTGACTTTCCGCAGGACTAACGGTTGAAAATGACCTGGGCCACGTTGCAAAAGATTCTCCTAAGTCCTCCCCTAGGAGGGCACTTAGGAGGATGTCTGGGAGGGAGTTAGGAGACCTCCTAAATCCGTTGCAAAATGTTTCTCCTAAGTTTAGCTGGCGCTGCTCTTAAACTCAGGTGACTGAGGAAAAAAGTTAGAAGTGGTGGATAGCAGTCCTAGCTTTGGAAAATTTTTGAAACCTAAGTGACCACCTAAGCTGATCTTAGGAGGGCTCCTAGGCTTAGGAGAATCTTTTGCACCGCGGCACCAGACATGTGCAGCAGGCGAACTTCTGGGGGGGGGGTGAACGGCGGCCGTGGGCCGCCGAAAAACAGGATTTTTCTGGTTTTTTGGGCAAAAAACCGGAAAAATCCGGATTCTGGGGGGGGATGAGGGACCCCTCTAGGGGGTGAGCTCTAGGTCTGGGGGGTTTAACCCCGCCCCCCCCCCCCAAGCACAATATGCGCGGCACTGGTTTACATTGTTGCCTGCCAGTTTTCACTCAGAGCACTGATGAGGACCTGCCACCAATCAATAGAGATTTAATTGCTCTACATTTCGAGTTGACCATTCAATGGTCTCCGATGTACTCAGGAAACGCTAGAAGCCGCCAAAGTCGGTCGTACGAAGTACTTACGAATTTGAAGCGAACGTTTTTGTTAAGCTTGCACAGAATATTAAATAGTTAAACTTGCACCTAGAAATCAACTAATTGATTTCTAATTTAATGTGAAATAAATTCTTCTGGCGGGTTCTGGAGGATGACGCTGCCATGTTGATTTTGAGGAAGGACCGGGAGGACAGGGCGAACTCAATCTCTGTGCTTCCACTCTTATTAGGCTATTTGAACAGCACTCTTGGACTTCATCTCGCTTTTGTGCAAAGGCCGTGATAGTCGTTGTGTTTTTGCATTGAAGACTTGTGCTGTGTGCTGCTCCTCGGGCTAGAGGCCAGACAAGGCAACGACGAGGCCGACGGAGCGTGTTTCTTAAAAAGAGGAGACGTCATCCGTCGTGATGTCGACCAGGCTTTGAGACTCCTTCTGGCAGCTTGGTTTGAGTTGTTTTCGGCCATCCTTACGGGGCCAGCTTCCTGGCTAACACTTTGCACCTTCGGGTGATGATCATCACATTGTGATGTCTAATGCAGCAAATGTTTTTGTGACTGATAACTTAGAATACTTTAGTTTCTAAATCCAGGCAAGTTCACTTAACTTAATTTTAAAACTATCCGAAAATCTATTAACAGAAAATTTCATTGTGCAATTGAATTTGACCTTGTTAGCCTTCCCGAAAGTTTCTTTAGACTGCACGAAGTTAGACTATCCCAAATTAGACTATCCCAAAATACCCCGTTGAAAAAAGGAGCAAATGCTCAGATTGCCAGCAGGCATATGGCCGCTGCTCCTGGACAATATACTTCGAAAGCCGGCGACTTGGGCCGTATGACCCATCCAGCTTCAGAGAGTTAGGTCTTTTTGATAAAAATTTCAAAACACCATGTATCATTGATTTGCCGACTTTGAAAAATGTGCATTCTTATTGCAGTTTGAAATCGCTGTAATTTTTAACAAAATTTTAATTAAATAATTAATCCATAATGTTTCGTCATACGCAATGCTAGTACTCGCATTACTACTGCAAGTTCGTCTAGTCCGCGACCTGTCTCGGCCACCAGTACTTAGTTTCTTCAAGGCGTTGGAAATGTTTTAAATAACACTAGAATTCCAAAAAGCTAGTGTGCTAGTACTCGCGAATCGAAAATTTATGCAGTTTGCGCATGTTTGGGCATAAGTGAATGTGGATTCAAATGTAAAATGAATGTAATTTAAAATGTACGGGTTCGCACTGTTGAGCGTTTAGCCAAAAACTGCCTAACACAGAAGAAACAAGCGCCACTCTAATACTTTACTTTACTAATTTCTTGACTTGACGTCGTCCTCACTCATGTTTTCCCACTACATTGGAACTGAACCACTATAGCTTGTATTTTAACATCGCAATTATTACAGTCGACTGGACATGCACAGCACTGATCCCATTACCATCGTTGCAATAATCCCTGTCCCAGTTTCTCTTCAGAAATTACACTTACTGGAATCTCAGATGAATTTTCAGGTAGCGTGGGAAATAAGAGGAGAAATGTATACAATATTGTTAGTTCAAGTCGTATTAATGTCCCAGCAAGTTTACCTCGATAAAAAACCAATGCGCTACAAAGGCTCACTACACACTATTGAAAACATATTGTGACTTATAGACAGCATAACGCACAAACGCCCAGCCAAGATCGTTGTCACAATTCCATATCTTACAGATGACAAGGTCTGTTGCCAACATCACAGTGGAGGATAAATTTATCAATTGTAGCCATATCTAGTAAAGGATTTAGTGGTTTGTCTCCACCCAGCAGAAGGGCTTTCATTGCATCTGAGAAAATCCGAAGGTAGTTTGTAAATTCTTCTCGTTTATGTACACTTCCCATAGACAGTTTTACCTAAATCATATGTCTTATTGTCTTAGGCATTAAGCATTTGTAGAAATTAAACTTTAATCCAGTTTAAAGGCAAACCTACTGCACACTATTGATGTGCTCAAAATCTGCAGCTGTTCTAATGTGCACTTGGGTTCGCTACAGCAACAATGTTTACGGAGCAATTAAATCGAAAGTGTCATTTTTCCGGCAATATTCAGAAGAAATAAGTTGTAATAGAAAAATAAAAGGATCCGTATGCAGCTTACTCTTATAATCAAATTTACTAACGTCAGTTTCTTTTATTCTAAGTCATATTACAAACACACCTGCAAGGATTCTAGCTTTAGTTTTTTAAACTGACTTAGAAAGTCAGCGCTTAAACACTCAGCGTGCCAGATACTACAAAATGCAGTAGTTGATTGGCGTAATGTTTTGGAAAACACCACATCCATTTCGGACAATTTTCTTACAATATTATCAAAATATATGTATATCTGTTCCTCATCAATATTCTCCAGCGCAACGTAGACCCGTTTCAGCAATTCGTTGATGTCGACATAGCCAGTAGTAAAGCCATCAACTAATCCTCTGATTGAAACTTCGGGCCCGTCATTCAACACTGAAGATTCACCTAAATGCAAAAAGGAAGATGGCTTAACGTAATCATGCAACCCTAAACACAAACATCAAAAATCCTGGTTTAGAGGTTTAGAGAACTATTTCTGCCATCTAGAACTTACCTGGATTAATGCAAACCCTGTTAGGGAAATCTTGAATTTGACATAATGCTGCCATGTAGTGACCGCAAGGTTTTAAAATTGCTCCTCCAGTGCCATAGTACATATCTGAGTGCAAGCAAACAATGCTCCTGTTACCACGGTCGCCGTCTGTAAAATATGTTGAGTTGATAGGTTCCCATTTGCCAGCTAATTGAACAAACCTAGACAACAACAGTCATAATTTAAAGTGGCGTAGCAAAGCGTGCTCAAAGAACTTTTGTATTTGAGTGCATAACCAAGAAAAGTGTACATCAGTAATAGAACTTGCCAAAAATCACACTAGGTTGTCCAAATATCCATTGGGTTGCTTTTGGGAAATCAAGGCACAAAACAAACTAATCTCAGTTTTGTCAAAACGTTTATCCTGCTGCGCCTCAGCGCAGCAGGTCTCTTATGTTTGCTCGGTCCGTGCCCCTCACACGCATTTTGCTTGAAAAAGATAGGTTTCATCATAAAAGAGTGTGTGCAGTGGTTTAAGATAGGGCCGGCATCTTTTGCGTGTGAATTTCTATAATTTCTAAAGTTTCTACTTTCTAATCAATGTAATTACGCATATGTGAAAGTAAATTCTTTCTGTAACCTGACAGCTCCATGTTCTGTATTCTGATGACTCATCAAACGTTTTCATTAACTGCTCAGCGAACATTCTTCAAAGCATAAGATGAAGAACTTCAACTTCTTCAACTGATGAAGAAATAGCTAGCCAAGTTACACATTTTCCATTATACAACTCTTTTGCACTTTTCCTATGTAAAGACTGTGCATATAAATCAGATAATGCACAGTGCAGCGTGCGTATAACTGAGTTGTCCCTGTCCCTAAGTAAGGAGGCCGGTCCCTAATCTAAATTGCTGTAGCATACAGTTTCCTGCATGCTTCAGCAGTGTGTACAGCAGAGCTCCAACCTAGACAGCTCTGCTGCACACCAAAAAGTAGGCCTCCCAGCCACGGCAAGCAATAATGTTGCGGCCACTTCATGTTGAAATTTCTCTAAACTTAGCTGTCAGCTGCAACATAAATGAGTAAGGTTCCATCAATTAAGGAGAGGTTGAATCGTTGTATAAGTACTTTACAACACACCTTAGCGTTGTTCACTAATTTCAACTGCGTACGTCGTATGGGAAGCCCTCGTGCGTGGCACTCGTGCGCGTGCCCCACACTCGGAGCTTCCCACACGGCATGCGTATAAATCAGTGAATGCACGCTAAGGTGTGCTATAAAGTATACTTATAAATCGGTGTATCGGTAATTTCTTCAAACATCTTATAACAAGTCGGCCCCAAAAGGGGCAGTATTCCTTTGTAGACCTTTTCTTTATTCAATTGCCAGATTGTTTCCGTTTGAAGCTCTTTAAAGCGTTATCAACTCCAGGTTTAGTTTACAATTTCACTTGACTTCCCTCATCAGGGAGAGTAGGCCTATGTCGGGCGGAACTTGTGATGTTGTGCCCAAGCTAGTACCTTAACTAATCCCTAACGCACCCATGTGTAGCTCCCAAGCTACACTGGTGCTCAAAAATCTGCAATCGTTTAGATTGCTGACAGTCGAAAACTGCGCGAAGGCTCTTATTTCTACTGCTTAAATAGGTTATAAAACCTAATTTGCATAATTCGAATACAAAAAACTGGCCTAAGCTAGCCCTGTGTTGAAGATAGGGCTTTGAATAGAGAAATGACTCACACTGTACTAAACATACAAGTTTCCATTTTATACATTCCTGCTCCAGCAGGAATAAAAATCACACAATGTTTTACACGTATAGTTTCTGTTAACAAACAGGAAACCCAGTTATAAACAATTATTGGCTGCGCAGCAGGCTTACAATTTATTAAAATGTTCGCCCCGGAAACACACCTTTTGCACAAAATATTGCTTGTTGGTCATATCTCTAGCTTAAAGCAATAAACATCAGGTAATAGGCATGGATAAAATATGCAATCGGCCGGTGCAGCGATTGAGCATAAAATTAACTTAGCTTTGCCCTTAACATGGATGATTAATTTTGAATAAATCGATTATCTCGTTTGTAACCACTTTTAGACCCTCTGAAATTGTTTTTGCCTTATACTGACTCAACTATGAGAAATAGTTCAATAGTTGCAGCAGCAAAAATGTTTATTTTCGCGTTTTTTCAGCCATAACAACCAATCTAGTGCCTCGTTTACCTATCAGCGAATAATTGCAAAAACTTAAATTTTCTTTTTACCTAAAAGTCTGAGACTAGTCCAAGATTGATAAAGACAACCAAAATAATTGTAGGTGTTTCAAAAGTTTCGTTGATTTTCATAAAGAATTGAAAGTTATAGGGACAAATGTACACAACACGATGAAACCAACTTTAGAAAAATTAAGGATTTTATGTGGAAATCAGCAATTTCTTTCTCAAACTTCTGTGAAGTGATGTAATTTTATAGCTGCCGTTACTTCAAGCATATTTTTAATCAGTTTAATCCACGCAGTGCTTGAAACTAGTTTTTCATCGTAGCATTCCTACCACAGCTAACTGACTAAATGTCCATTAAGAATATTTAAACTGCTTAATTTATATGTTAGATTTAACACTATGCACAAATGCACGGATTAAATGGTCTGTTTAAATCAAGTAGTTTCATCAGTTTAACAAGGCTAGAAACAAAATTTAGTCTGATTGAGGTTCAACAGGTTTAGTGAGACCATCTTATCTTCAATGAAATATAGATTCGCAGCAAAGAATAAAGCACAGTCGTAGATAATTTGACTGTTCTTGCAGACACATGTATTTTGGATGACCAAACGAAAGTAACTGAATAGACTAGCTTTATTTATGCTTCCATATTGTAGTGAAGAGTAGCTCATACATAATATTCACCTTAAAACGCAGCTACTGTTCCAGGAGGCTACCCAACGTGCTGCATTAATTACATACATTGGAGATATCCAAACCTCGGCCTCGTATGCCCACATCTTGAACATTTTTCTCCCATAATAGTCATTGTTATTCCTACAATTTGAAGCTGTATGTAGAAGTATGAAAACATGGAAAAACAGCCTGGTTCACGTTGGCAATTACTAACGTCAGAAGAACTGCCTGCTTTGAGTGGACTGTCGGGGCTAACCTTCGAAGTAAACAGTCTGCAACACGGTATGTCAATCATTCTAAAACTTATTTGCAAATGGCATCAAAATTTAAATGCGCACAAATTGTTTTATTCTGTGTTTATGAATCTTTGAGATTGTTTTTATTATTATTCACCCACAACACTTACAAAACTTTATTGAAATCTATCCACTGCTCCATGTCTATGAATGTTGGTAGGTGAGAATCAGGATGTTGAGATTGGCAGAATTGTTCGGCTCTTTCTTGACTAAAAAAATTGTGCATTAACTATATAGTATGCGACCAGGTTGTTCGTGAAATTACATTTTTCTTCGTTAATATTACGATATAAATCTAAATTGATTCCAAAAACGTAAGGCCAACGGATTACAGATCTGTAGGCTGGCACTGCGGTCAAAGGTTAATTGGTATCGTTTTCGTTAACATGAGCTTGATTGAAATTCAATTTGAAATGTAGTCAACTTACTTATTTATTTTTGTGTGCTCATGAAACAGCTGGCAGTTAGATTAATTCGTACAACGCAGAAAGTACAATTGTCGTTGTAAATTAGAATGAACGAAGTCAGGAAAAGCGGGTTAATTTTCCTTACACAATTTTTACTACATTGATTACTCAAAAGCATTGCAGAGCAATGGTGATTTTATAGTCCCAGTCGCCTCTAGCCGCGTGTAGACGCACGTAGACGTGCGTAGACGCGCGTCGTAGAGCTACTCTGCCATGTTTCATTTGGAGGCGCGCAGACGCGCGTCGATGCTTCCAAAGGTGACATCCCCTCCTGGGGCCTATTTCATATACATTACATTTGTTACATTGTAACTACAATGTAACAATGTAGTTGAATTTCAGTTTCATATACATTCTTTCAATGTAATGTAGTTACATTGTATTATTATACATTACAATGTAAGGTACATTACAATGTAGTAGTTCTCATAATGCTTGGAATAGGTTGGAAATGTAACTACATTGTAGTCACACTATCTCAGTTTCATAAAAGTATTTTAGGTATTGTACATTACATTTTCAGCCCAAATGTAATTACATTTTTGACTGTGGTCAAGTCCACGATAAAATTGGTTTTTCGCTGTGAAATCGTCTATAAACGGACTCTCTACGTAATACGATAATAACTCCATGCTTCTCTAAAAGCCAAAACCCCTACATTGTTTGGAAGATTTAAACTATCCAGGTCTCTTTACAATAAGTGAAATTTTCAGCAATCTAGTCTCATTAACAACTAATTAACTATTAACTGTCACAAAACTCAAATACTGTAATAGGACAATTGAAAGGAATATGTGAACAAATTGTTTTTCATCATATTGTTTACTGTGGTAACCTACCTACTTCTACCTGAATATTTTAGTCCAGGTTAGTTGTACATAATTCATTAAGTCTACGTTTGTCTGTAGCTGTAGCGAACAATAAAATACTTTTATGAAAATCCAATGTACAATGTAGTTACATTGTACATACATCCAATGTACAATGCAGTTACATTGTAATTACATTGTAACTACAATGTAGTTACAATGTAATTACATTGTAGCAACACAAATGTAAATAATGATAAAATGACGTCAAAAGGGGTTTTCCAAATGTAATGTAGTTACATTACAATGTAAAAGCTACATTTGTTTTATGAAACCCAAAAATGTAGCCAATGTAAAGTAGCTACATTTTAATGTACGAACTGTAATGTAGTGAATGTAGTTTTATGAAATAGGCCGCTGGTGCTATGTTACCACTGGAATCGTCGACGCGCGTGAATGTGCGTCGACGCGATCATCTGTAGTATGCCAGTTTACGCGCATCGATGCGCGTTGAGGAGCGCAAAATGATACGTCGACGCGCGTACACCTGCGTTCGCGACAATGAATGCACCTTAACAATTATTATCAATGATTGTTAGACGCGCAGACTGCACTTGCACATTTTCTACGTTATCCCGCTGCGAACAGAATGTTAGAGCCTGCCGAAATTTCCTAGATATGGAAAGTGGCTATCGTATTTAAAAATTAATAACTGATAGAAGAGTAATTTAAGTGGCAGCCAGTTAACCAGTTAACATCTTGGTGCTTATAAAACTTTTGGGCAAAAAATAGTTACAAGTACGTAAGGTAGTGAAGAAGAACAAACTTTAAACTAATAGAAATAAAAAGGCTCCTAGCAGACCGGTACGCTAATGGTGGCTAAAATGAAACTGAAGTTTTACTTTTACTTGCACGTAACTTGAGTCACTTGTGCTGCGATTCAAATATTTTGCTGGAAAGAGAAATAAAATACACACACATGCACACACACACACGCACACACGCACAGACACACCCTGAAGCTTACCTCCAAGACCGATCATAATCAATGGTTAACATTTCATCAGGTACTAAGTAACATGCCCTATCTCCTCGGATCCAGCCTGACTGGCACAAGGGTGACGGTTCTACATACTCTATAAGCAGTGACCGATGCTGGTGTCACTTTTTGCAAACTTTATTTATATTACTGCTCAAGTTTAATTAAGAGTTAAGTTCTTTTGGACAGTGGACCTGACTTTTAAAAAGCTACTGCATTACTTGAGCCTTTTTCAGAACAATGATTCTTACTCAAATAATCTAAAGTTTTTCCAATAGAGAAGCCCACGGTATAAAATTGCTCCCTTGGCTGACTGACTTCGCCCTGTCAGGTAAACGAATGAAACGGGACTAAGACTACAGCAGCGCTTGTCCCGTAACATCACCGTTTTCATTTCATTCGACGCAAGTCATTACTTGAAGTTTTTGAAAATTCCTTTTAATTAAATTCGTCCTTCATCAAATCTCTCAGCTGATATTACAAGCTTTGGTTATAAGTTATAGTCCATTTGAGGCAGTATTTCAATGAACATAAATGACATACTCAAGATCTTTGAATAATCCTGATAAGTATATTCGCCAGTCATCATCTGCACAGCAATCGACGAGAATGCAGAAACTATCATAGACTGAAATGTGCAATGACTTGTTCTATGGATATAGTTCTGAAGAATTTAACTTACTGTGACACCTAGACAGTTGACTGTCATTGGACTGTTATTTTAAATGTTTTCAAACAAATAAAAAAGTAACTGCTATAGACAGACATGCACTTCGTGATGAAATCCTTGACAGCCAAATTTTACTCTGTTAAATGTCTGTTATTGAAGCAAGGAAAGTGAGGCGCAATTTAAAGTTGCTAGATGGGTGCTGTACGCCTCGGCGGTCTTAAGGTGGTGATTCCCTTTGGTCACATAAAGTTTGCACCATTATTACTCATTCTTTACTTGGAGTTAAGAAGCCATTCTTATATGAAAATGTAGCTTGACATTTTGTCTTTTTAATGAATACAATGAAACTAATGTTGCTTTTCTAAAATATTTTTAACACATTTTAGAACAAGTATAATTTTCCAGAATTTTTGCAGACTCAAGCAAATTTTTTCGCGAGACATCGGTTATATCATTCGATACCTCCATCAAATAGCTGGGGACGATTTTTTATTTATTGTGAAATCGCTCTTCGTTATAGAGAAATAAGCTGAAATGTGTGCGTAACCTGTGTTTTGCCTACTTTTTCCAAATTTGTCAAGCGATTACTTTAGCTAGAAAGCAGGAATCGGGGCAACTAAAAAATCGTCCCTGGGTATATTTGAGCAGAACACATTTGTTCAGTAGCAGCCCTCCAGCTTGCATGATGAATGCTCCACAATCTTTGGAAAAAAATTGGTCGTGTTTTTGCAAAAACTACATTTTTTATGATAGCAGCCTACAGGATAGCAGTTGGAAGACGATCATGCGTCGGATAATTTGTCCCTGTGAGACCTTCAGATGGACGCCCTCAGTTTGATTTTACGACTTGAGTAGTTCAAGTAATGTTGGATTATTTGATTTCTGCAAAAATGACAAGTTTTCGACGCCAAAACAGGAAAAGCGACTATAGCTCACGATAGAGAAAAGCTAGAAACTTACTTTAAAAAGCAAAAATGTGAAGCTCAATGAGATCTTTCGAATGAATATAGTCGTAACTGTATAGCTGCTGCCAAACGTTCAGAAATTGGGAAAAACCACTCTGACCGGAAATTTCGAATTTTTGAATCGAGATTGCGCGGAGGGTGTTAGAACGCTAAAAGAACTTATTTCGGAAGGTTTCATCAAATTTCATCTTGATTTACGCCGCCAAACAACAATATGTACCCAAAAGGGATCACCACCTTAAATTGAGAAACAGAAAATCATTTGAATCGGGGACGCTTAGAGTATAGCAGGCACGTGGTTGTGATATGTGCATGAACGCTAGCCTTTCATTTGTACATGTTAGCTAAAGCCAATGTGGAAATAATATTCACAGAATCTTAAATTAGTTGAAGTTCCGTGTTTGCAAGTTGCAGCTACGATAAGGCAAATTTAGCAATGGAATTTTTCATGGCTAACTAGGAGATTTGGTTGCAGTGAGGATGCATGAACAGAAAAATGTTTGAAGGAAGGATATGGAAACCTTCCCTAATCAGTCATTACAAATACAAAATATGTTATGTAGGCTTTTCACCATAAACTTACGAATCTTCGGCCTGTTAAGGAAGAACTTATACGGCTTTTCCAAAAGGGATTTGCGTTGCATACGGTAACTGATGGAAGGTTACTTTGCAGTTTCATCTGAAGCGTGATGGTAAAAATACTTTAGACTATAAAATTCCTTGTAACACATATTGAAACCTTCTCCTATCAACGATATAAATATGCATATTAAGCAGACTATTTTAGAGATTCCGTTCTTCAGAAACAACGTACTATGTTTTCTTACACAACAGCTCCAGATAAACGTGTGACCTATTTACACTTTTAGCACGATAATAGTAACAACAGCACGACAACACAATAATTACCAAATTAGCTGAATTAACAGATTTAGATAACAAATCAACAGATCTGAGAAATTAACCAACACTTTTCGGAAGTATCCCATAGCCGCGACTAAGCACAAGTGATTCCTCGTGGTCACATCTCTAAGGTTCTTGAAGATTAATATTACCAAATTGCTTACAAATTGCGGAGCATGCAAATGTGCCTGGATTTGCAATTACCTTGGTTCTGCGAAATCTTTGATAGACGCAAAGTTTTTGTCAATTTATCATGTTTCTTACTGTTGTAATCACGTTCACAGGAAACTTCAGGAAGGCTTCCAGCACAAACAAAGCAGACAACAATGGACCAATTGTTGGCAACAGTATAAAACCGAAACCAAGGATGCTGCTAGAGCGCAGTTGCAGAACATGTTGTGCAAAGGCAAACAAAAAAACCAAAAGCTTCTACAAGCACTTGAAGTTACAAATACTACAAATTGTAATACTACTAACAAATACCGATGAATGTTATTTCGGACATTGTCACGTATGATACTGTTAGCTAAGAGTATCAGATAAGGTAAGTACATGAGTAAGTAAGATACGGTAAAACTACAGTTTTTAGTTGACAATGGATCACGGGTATGAAATGCATTATACAACTCTTTTGCACTTTTACTGTGTAAAGACTGTGCATATAAATCAGATAATGCACAGTGTAGCGTGCGTATAACTTAGTTGTCCCTGTCCCTAAGTAAGGAGGCCTGTCCCTAATCGAAGTTGCTGAAGCAAACAGTTTCCTGCATGCTTCAGCAGTGTGTACAGCAGAGCTCCAACCTAGACAGCTCTGCTGCACACCTAAAACAGGCCTCCCGCCATGGCAAACAATGAGATTGCCGCCACTTTACATTGAAATTTGTCTAGACACATCTGTCAGCTGCAACATAAACGAGTAAGGTTTCATCAATTAAGGATAGGTTTAATCGTTGTATAAGTACTTTACAACACACCTTAGCGCTGTTCACTGATTTCTACTGCGCACGTCGCATGGAAAGCCTCGTGCGTGGCACTCGTGCACCCCACACTCGGAGCTTCCCACACGGCGTGTATACAAATCAGTGAATGCACGCTAAGGTGTGCTATAAAGTATACATATTCATCATTAGTCACAGCCTTATTTTGTTAAGCTATACTGCAATCTCAAAACCATTTGATACTTAGCTTTTAGCAGGAATTTCATAACACAATGCATGGTTAAAATACTTTCAAAATCAAATTGATGACTTAAGCAGGTGCCAATAATACCAATCACTTGAGTTGATTTGTAAGGTCTCTGCTCAAATAATAGTGTCTCTACTAATTTGCCTAAATGTTGTAGTTAGTTTACAACGTACTGAGTCAAGCGGAATGTTCATCTTTCTGACAGCAGCTTTGATAGCTTTCCATTTGTTGGCTACTAAACAAAAAACTAGATCAAGCATTTATAGTAATTCCTCGCACCAATGTTTCGTACGTTTTGTGCTTGGACTCATGAAATCGTGCAGTTTAAAAATTTTAACTGCTCCGAGGAATTATCACCATCAATCAGGAATGTAACAATTAAAACAAATGCTAGCGAAGTGTTCTGTTTCTACCAAGTAAGTAATAATATACGTGTATTAATAATGACCATGTGATGTTGAATTGTGATAAGGTGCTGACTGTTTTTGAAAATATAAATTATGGACCACCATTGCACACTCACTGCTTAAGGTTAGGAAGCCATCTTTATGACAAAACATAGCATAAGAGTTTATATTCTTGACGCGTACAATAATATTATCTTGAATTTTTACTTGAAAAAATAATTGTAATCTTTGAGATTTTTGCAAACTGGAGTAGGCTTTTAAGAGGGGCACCAATTATATCATTCGATACTTCTGTCAAACAGCTTGGGACTCTTTCCTAGTTATTATGAAATTGTTCTCAGTTTTAGAAATATTAGTTGAAACAAATGAGCAGTCAATTTGTCATATGCCAATTTTACCACTTTGACTCGAAAGCAGCAGACTGATCCAATAAAAAATGACGAAAATCCCGCATTGACAAGTTAGTGAAGTTGTTCGTTCGATTTGCCAGAGATTGCAGAGGTTACACATTTACGGTTAAAAAGATACATTTCTTAGCAGCATATCTATAGAAAAGTTATTATAGTATGACTTTCGTAGTACATTAATGTAGTAGTTAATCTGCAAACAATGCCGATTTTGCAAAATGCTAACGTTGTGCGTTTAAAAACTGAAAAATCTATTTGCAGAGATTTGGGCTATAATGTTTCGACCACACTGCAAACTTATAAAATAAGTAAGATGAATGTGCCCGATTCTTTCTATCATATGTACATTCCTGGGTATACCATAAACAAGCATTTGTAAATTCATCATTGAAAGGCTTTGTAAACACAATTTGTTGCGATTTTAACAATTAGAGTAAAAATGAAACTTCAAATATAAAAATAAATATGTGGATGGGTCCAAGCCGCACGCTTCCTCAATCGATCGCTGGTTCCTCAATGAGATCCAGTTATTTAAAACTTGGCACAACGAGTTAAACCTCCTAAATTATGCTCACAAGATCACAAGCAATGAGCAGAGGATAGTATGAAAGAAAATGACAAGCAGACCGAAACGGCAATCGGTCCGACTAAGCACGTAGACCCAATTGTCGCAAGGTGACAAGAGTATACTCCTTTTTTGGAGGAGGGGGTTTTTACTGACAATTTCGCATTAAAAATTTCCCACTGAAGATTATAAAACAGCTGCTCTTGCACATGGGAGGATGCTCAATGATGGGACCCAGTGTAATTGCCCTGTGAAATTCTAAAACATAAACTGCGCACAAAATTTCCAGATTTCGTAAAGGAAAAGAAAGGATATCCTGTTCCAGTTTAATATAAATATGGAAATGTAGTCAGATTAACATTAAAGCCCTCTGTAATAATTTATGAACCGCGTTTTTAGATGTTTCAGCAGTCAGTAAAAGAATGATGTAACTAATTAATTAAACAAGAGTCATTTTACCATATCTGCGTTTGAGCAAGCATATATAGCTGAAAAGAAAAGAAGAACAACAAAGCGCGGCCATTGGCAACGCAAAGTTTCTCAATCTGTTGCTTTCGTAGACCGTCTGATCACCGTTTTGACCGTCGTCTAAATAAAACTTTCATTAATTTCACCATAGCTTTAAACTTCCAAATGGCAATTTAGGTAAAACCTGCTAAAACATAAAGTATACTCTTTTTGCTTGCTAAATGTTTTTTCGGGGGTAGTTTGTCAAAGTTTAAAAAATTACATTATATATATATATACATTATTGCCATGCTTATTATTTATATAAGTAAGGTGGCTGATCGGCTACACAAGTATCACCAAATCAAAGCGCATGGATTGATCAAGAATAACAAAGGTATATATATATAGGTATCATAAAATAATATATAAGGTATATAATAATAATAATATATATAAGGTAAAAAATATATATAGGTATCACATATATATATATATATATATATATATATATATATATATATATATATATATACCTATACATTATTGCCATGCTTATTATTTATATAAGTAAGGTGGTTGATCGGCTACACAAGTATCACCAAATCAAAGCGCAAGGATTGATCAAGAATAAAAAAGTTGTGAAAATTACTTAGAAGGGTGTCCGAGCTATTGGATATAGAAGTTTCTAAACAAAAAGCGAGTGGACTAAATTTAGTGGACATTCATTAAACAATTATAGGCAAAATTGAACTTACTGCTAATCAAACCAGAGCTTTCTTCTAGGAAAAACATCCGTTTTACTAACTCCTCGTATTCTTCGGTTGCGCTGTGGCTGCTACCTTCAAATATGTGTATAAACTAAGATGGTTGTAATATTTACTATTTCTATTTTTTATTTTTTTGGGGAGTGTTTTTCTGCGTGTTCTTAAAAAGGTACGGCAGATGGAAAATCAAATATAGTTTCAATTTCCCAAGCTGAACCTTTTAGCCATTTTTGAGTGTAAACACAGTTTGAGTTAGTATCTGAGACAGTAACAGTCTCTTTATTTGTGACATGGCCAGTGCCTTACGTCAAAAATTCTAGCAGTGTACATTCACAGTGAATGCTACAATGCTATTGGTAAAATTTTATTTATTAAATTTATTTACATTTAAAAAATTGTACACGTGCTATTTGAAGCTTTAAGCAGCATTAGTGAGGTTTTACTACCTGACGTCATGCCGGCAGTGCATCTGCAAAATCTAATGACACCCAGGTCAAATGAACCACACGAAGGTTTGGCATGTATTGTTTGAAAACATAAGTGGATCCAAGTTTGCCAGTACAAACCCATATCAAGGCGTTCAGCGGAGTCGGAAACGTTACACTGTCCCTCGGATAAAAGTACCATTAGCATGTCAGAGGATAAATTCCGACCAGAAAAGTCTTCTTGCCATTCATCAAAATTACACATCATGCTATGGTGGGTACATTCTGCATCACAACTTGAGCTAATAGTGGCACGATACCAATGAGCATTGTTGAGGATGATGGGGTTGTCTAAATGTTGACAGTTTCATTAACACAATAAAAAGCAAGCTTTGCCTAAGGAAAAAGGCGAAACTGTTTAGAAGAGTACAAACGTCTGTTTGCAAATTCCTACTTAATTTGTTTGTGTTAAATACTTCGAACTTCTGATTTTAATGAATTATACTCGTAGAAAAATTTCTTCTATGAAAGGGTCTTTGCTCAATTTTTATTGGATTCTGGACAATGTTTTATGAAGAACTTCATATCGAGAAGGTTATACCCAGTACCGCCAATCCAGCCAAATCGAAAGAGCTACAAATATGGAATGGTTAATATAGGTAAACTAAACTGATTAGAGTGAATATTGGAGGAATTGGTTAAGTTAATAAGTGACTTTAGATTAATTTTAAAACATAGGCAAATATGTGCAAACATCAGCACTGAAAATTCATTATTGTACGGAAGGACATACCATGGCAGGCACAGTGGTTGTTTGCTACTAGTGTCTTGTACCAAAAACATTTAGTGTTTCCTCGTTCACCTACGAGGGAACTGCAGTTGCTTGTAGTTGATGTGACAACACAGAATGTTTCGGAATGCGTCATAGCGTTTGATATTTGTTCGGTCGTTCCATTAAAAATGAAAGAACAGCGGTTTTTAAGGCCGCGCAAGTGTTTTCCACTGGCTGAAAACCAACATACAGCAATAAGGGATTACGAGCACAAAGACAGTTAAAAGTCTCCCAAAACGTATCCATGAGTACAGCAATGGTGGATTGCGAGCACGAAGACAGTCTCGCAAAAGTACAATTAAAAGTCTCGCAAAACCTATTGAGAAGTATATTCAATGCATAAGTTATTTAGTTTCTGTCACTACTTTTTTGTGACAGATTGTACAACAGTCTCCTTTTGGAGGTAAATTCTCGAATCATCAAAAATTCTAATGCCTTTAAACTTAGCTTTTAAAAGTACCCAACACGTACCTGAAGCTAGCAATACTCCAATTAGTAGTGACTGTGACGCCAATGACCATGCAGATTTAGCTCCCATATCAAAATTCTGTAACTAACACACGGTCAGTATACACGTATAGTATATGTATTAAATGCCATATGTGGATCTAGGACACCTGCTCCATGGACAGCTGCTCCACGGTCATTTGCTGTATGCGTCCGTCAAAAGATACTGATCTCGATACTGAGCAAACAATCACATAAAAATTTTCATTAAATTCTCAGTCAATTTAATATCCTGGAAATTGCATTTTTTGGCGTGAATGTGTCATATCAGTTTTCGGTGATTTTCGGTTTCTACAGAAATTGCACTTTTGGCCGTGAGTTTTCAAAATCAGTTTTCACCACTTTCGGGTTTCCACGGAAATTGCAGTTTTAGGCGTGAAAGTGCAATATCAGTTTTCGGCACTTTTGGATTTCCACGGAAATTGCACTTTTGGGTGTGAAAGTGCCAGTTCAGAGCTCATCCATTTTTGTTTCCTGGAATTCGCAGTTTTCGCTTTCGGTGGTCCCGAAAGCGTGATTCTTTACTATCGGGACCTTACTATCGGAATCTTTTGACGGACGCACTACTGCACAAACGCCCCACTGGTCAATTGCCCCCACACTTTAACAAGGGGGGGGGTATGGGGAGTCCGGGATTTCTCAAAAATTGGTGCTTCGGTACAGTAGCAAAATCAAAGACAAAGGACAGGGGACAGTGCCAGGACAGGCAGGTCAAACAAAAACGCAACGCAAGTTTTATCCAAAAATAACGAAAATTTGTTAACATTATGAAAAAATTTCTAAGCAATAGCGAACAATTGCTTATTTTGCTCTAAAATGCTCTAAAATAGCTAATTTTGCGCTAAATTCGCTTAAGCTCAGGTGGTATCCTTCCATGCAGTGATTTGTTTGGTGACTTGAACTTTTGCATTTTTGGAAGTTGGAAAAAGCTATATACATCAGTACATCAGTACAAGCATCAGTACATTCACATGAGCTTTCAAACAGTTTTGGCTATAGCAGTAGGACATTTGAGCGAGTTTTTATTATATCAGCCATAGTAGACGGATCCGTCTACGCTATCCCTTTTTGCAATACATAAAGCCCTGATACCACAATTTTGGATGACCTCGCTGATACACATTCTGCCATGCTCGTTAACAAAATAAAATAATCGAAATATTAAAAATTTTTAAAATATGTACATAAAAACATGGATATCAAGAAATAAAATACAGAAATCAGGACTAAAACACATGAAAAATTAATGAAAATTGCATCCTTTCCCCTTCTCAAAACACAAAGCTGTCCAGGACAGAAAATCCTATTATGAGAACTATAGATAATTTATAGTTAGTTAGTTCGTTAGTACTGCAAACTTCCAGCCATGTATGCATGCACTAGTAATGAAAATACATGAAATTTGATGTGATTGTAATGATGGCTTTATAACCGGCCGACTAGGGTGGGCACCAATTCCAATTCGAAATAAATTGAAAGTATATACCAAAAAGTGAAAATAAGGAGTCTGTAGGGCATTTTGTACATGGGGCAATGTCTATCGGTCAGTTGTCTAGTGGGACAGTTTAGTGGGGAAGTTGTCCAGTGGTGCAGTTTCTTGGTCTGGCACATGACTTTGGAGCAGTTGTGGTGGGGAAATTGTCCGGTAACCTTTTATTCCGCAGGCTATGATACCAGACCATGTGTTAAAAATAGGAGTAGCAGCGGAATGAATTTCCAAGTTAGACTACGTGCAATTCGTGTATGCTCTTGAAATTCTGCACTGCCTCTCCTGTTTATACACTTTCCTGGCATCATAGTTTTAGAGAAAAATATGGATTGACAAAGATAGGATTGATATTTTAGAAGTTCAACTGCGTAAATAAAAACTCGTGTCAAAACAGCGTAGCATATACATTATTGGACGGACAGTGGTACTAAATAATAATTCTCCTTAACTGCTTATTGCATTTTGTCACTGAACATTGCAAGAACTGCTAGAAAGCTCGTGCGCAGAGACATGAATTGTAGTGGTTACGACAGTAGCCGTAACAAGACAAGTTCAGTCTTCGGCTAAACAAAATAACGTACTTTTTGTACTTAATTTATGGTATATTAACCAAAACACTTAACTTGCAATTCATATTTTATACTTTCTTAATTTCCAATAAATCTTAGCTCTAGGAAAAAAGTCAAGATGAAATTGTCTAATCTTAGCACAAAGAATATGGCTTCGGCATTGCTTGAAATGTGTTGTTGTTCTTTGAATGGCTCATTCACAGTCTAACGACGTTATTAAACATGAACATATTTTTAAAAGTGATGATTTCTCAAAAATCATCCAGTTGGTCCCTTTTACGTATATGATTTCTTTAGAGATATACATTTAGAAATGCATGGCTAGTTCACGAATGCTTGAATGCTCGAAGGTATAGTTATTGTCTTCCCGTTGGGGGTTTAACTCATTCTTCTGTCTTGCAACTGCTCTTAAAAACAGTAAGCTAATGTCAATGTATTCAATTCTAACATGATGTGTCGCTGAGTTCAATATTCGAAGTATTACCAAGAATATTCGGCTATAGGTCCGGCATATTTTGGATAATTTTGGTATAATCTAGAAATAAGTCTGAATTGAACCCTGGCTAGAATATTCAGGTTAGCGTTGCTAATAACCAATCCACTACTTTAAAACATCAGTCACTCCATTAACCGTTTTCTGCTTTACATCTTTAAAACTTCCTTATTGCATTGTTCTAACAAATTGCAGATATACCCGCTTTAGTGGTAAGAGAAGTTTTTCATACTAACATCAGACCATCAAGTGACACATTTTAATAGCACTAGGGATAGTAATTTGGTCGTACAGTGCGAGTTTGTTTGGACATGAACAAAAATAAATAAAATAATTTTGATAAACAAAATACGTAGCAGATTAAAACAATCAATACTGAAATAACGAACTGTCAGTTTAATTTAGCAATTTTGTATGAACGGTAATAACAACGACAGATTAGTACTGTTCACGATTATCTACACGGTCCTAAAGTGAATTTGATTTTGACAAGCTGCTAATAGATTAAAATGGATTAAATTAAAATTCTCATTAATCCGTTGTCAATCATTTTGATTAGGATCTGATTCTGATTAGGTACAATGACATGCTCCAAAAATATATTCAAACTGCATGTATTTTCCGAGACAGCAATTCAAATAGGTAACTTAACCAAAAGCTAACCTGTTTGCAACAGACTTACCAATTTTCTACAAAACACATGCGAATGCTTCTAAGTGCAGGTGCGAAAATGGTTGTAGTTTACCTATACCTAAAGGAAAACTGCAGGCTTCTAAGTACAACAGCAAAAGCAGACACAAGAACAAGACGAAATGTTCACATTATGGCACCACGATAGCCATACATTTCTGACATTCGATATGCAATATTCGTCTTACTTCTTATGTTTGCGACACTCGAAATAATTTTCCGACATATCTCTAACACAATGGAATAGAGAAGTAATGAAAAACGCCTGCCTGTAGTCACTAAGGCAAAACCTTAGTCCGAAACAGGGAGAGCCAATGGGCGCGGTATTATCATTTTCTTGATATTAACACAATGGAATAGTAATATTATAGCAAATTCAAAGTTTGCAAAGTTTAGGAGAAACAGGAATTTTTCATTCTCGTGGCAGGTCACAAAATTACTACGTGGCAAATTAAAGCAAAGTCAGTGCAGTAGGTAATGAACAACTTTCTGTTTAATTTAGCTATTTAGTATACATGGGATGGATCAAGAGAGATAATACGCACTCATCTGAAACGAATCTGACAGGCTAATTATTATAGATTAAAGGTAGATCAAAGCTGAAGTAAATTAAAATCAGTCTAGTTGCACCCATTGTCAATCATTTTCATAAGCAAGTAACGACAACATACGCACCAAAGAATTATTTAAAATGATATCTGTAAGTCTATATTCTGAGATAGAAAGTAAGCTGAACAGGAACTTATGCTAATCAGCCTGCATGGCGATAACAAATCAGCACAGTTGACGATGATACATCATATATATATATATATATATATATATATACATAGGTTAACGCGGGGGGGGTCTGGGGGGGTCCAAGCCCCCCCCAACCCGGACAAGGTACAAGCCCTACCGCCGTCGGGGACAAGGGGTAACGAAAAAATGGCCAAGGCGTAGGCAAAAATAGCCGGAAAAAATTAGTTTTTCCACTAAAATTTCAAAAAATTTCCGGCTTCGCCGGAATTTTTTTGCAAAAATGTCTAATTTTTAGGGAAAATCGGGCAAAATTTTGAATTTTTTTCAAAAAATTGAACATTTCGTGCAAATTTTGATCACAAATTGCAAATTTTAAGAAAATTAGCGTTAATTTTTTGAAACATTTTACAAATTTATTCTTGAGGTACAAGCCCCCCTGAAAATTTTTGTTCAAGGTACAAGCCCCCTTAAAATTTTCTGGGGACAAGACCCCCCCCAGGACCCGACCCTATGTTAATGTATATATATATATATATATATATATATATATATATATATATATATATATATATATATATATATATATATATATATATATATATATATATATATATATATATATATATATATATATATATATATGATACCTATATACATATACCTATATATAAATACATATACCATTAAACATAGCTAATCAGCAAAAATTCCCTACATGATGACTCCATAGAGACAATTTCCAAA
Source organism: Trissonchulus latispiculum (assembly GCA_030248195.1). Classification (NCBI taxonomy): domain Eukaryota; kingdom Metazoa; phylum Nematoda; class Enoplea; order Enoplida; family Ironidae; genus Trissonchulus; species Trissonchulus latispiculum. Next base: position 49,090 of record JASAND010023202.1, read on the forward strand.
ACTTTCCTTATGGAGTGTGACTTCGGACAGCAAAGAGAACTAGCTTCGGTCCCCGCAGACCAGTCAATTCGGAATTTGGCCCCCATAGAGCAACGTATGTGTAATTGATAAATGATAGATGATAAAAGTGTCATTTAGTCAATCATATTAGGCATCACAGGAAGCGTTCTACGAATTTCTCCAGTAGTTTTTACTAAACCGCTAAAATACACAAAGTGTTGAAATTTTAAGTTTTTCAACTAAAACTAAAGATTCGAGGCTGTAATAACATTTTTAGAAAGCACACATTTTCTGGGAACTAATCTGTACGCGTTTCAACCTCTTACGATGGGGATTTTATGTCACGCTAATCAATTAGATTACTTACCACCAATGGATCTTTACTCCATCATAATGGTTGATTTCCCAACATTGGAAAATCCTCCGGTTTGCCTTCACAGCCGTCAAGGTGGATAACGGCTACAAAAAAGAGCCCCTTAACTGCTGTTGATGCAGAAGCAGAGACCAAATGACTTGCCCAAAATCTGATCGCCAAAAACTTATTCATTTACCTTATATACTCTCATTCCAGCATCAGCGTATCGAGTACTTGTGTACTCGATTGTCCAGTAGTTTTAACAAGACAATCCAGTATTATATACTGGACCCCCAAAAATATTCGGGGACGAAACTACTGGATTTTCCAGTAATTTTTACTGGTTTATCCAGTAATGTCTACTGGACTCCTAAAACACTCTGAACACGAAATGAAATATTGACCCTTCCAATGGTGTTTAGAGCAGACTAAATTTTTCTTGCCTACTTATGCAATCTGATAGCAAGAAAAGCTGGATTCAAGTAATACTTTTTATTTTCAAAAAAATTTGGCAAATTGACTTAATTTTTAAGAATTTTCAAAGTGTGATTCCTTTTTTCCTTTTGGAGTCATCAACTTTGAATCATTATTACTCGTCTATTATTTGGGGTTAAGCATTCATTTTTATATCAAAATGTCATTCATTTTTGTATCAAAATGTAGCTTAAAATTTTATCTTTCTAAGGGAAACAAAGAAACTAATTTTGGCTTTTGCAATGTTTACGACGGCTTGTGTCGCTTAACAAGTAATGCAATATTTGATTTCTGCAAAAATGACACCTTTCGGAGGACAAAATAGGAAGATTATCTCTAATCTTATCTAATATCGAATGAGCATTAATTCTAAACTGCAATTTACCTGTATAGCGGTTTCAATGATTTTTGGAAAACAAACTTTAACACAGCACAACACAAACAAAAACAAAGCGAATTACAACAAAATACCAGTGTTACCTAATAACTATATAATGAAAAGCACTGCATATTCATTAGCATTAAACGCCAAGTTTAGACATAAACATTAAGAATATTAGAATGAAAAATTGTAATATCAAGAGATAGAGAAAACTTAATGCATAAGAGAATAACATACGTCTTATATACTCTGAGCAATGTAGCAAAACACATTTTCTGCACTCAACGGCTGTCACTTCCCCAAAATTGGTGCAAAGTGGTAGACCCTTTTGAACTCTGGAACCAAGTCGAATTTGAAGTAAGCTTAGTCACTCTAAATAAGTTCGTGTGCTCAAGTTCGAAAACAGAAACAGAACCATTTCGTCTGATTTAGAACACGAAACATAGAAACATGTTTTTGTTAGCAAGTGTCTAACTGTGGAGGATCAGCCGTTATTGTTTTCAATAAGTCATGGCCCTATATGAGTATATTGTGCACGTGAGCAAGTCCAAATACGCGGAGCCGCACGAAATGTCTGTTCTGAATATGAACAAGGGTGTTAAACCAAGTGCTTCCTTTACCTCCCTCAACTTAGCAGCCCCACGTTTTGAGTCAAGGATAAAACTAATTGAAACAGTTAGTTTGTCGTATGGACTAAATGTGACACGATTTCTTTTAAGGTGCTGGTTTCCTTTCGGGTATTTTTGACTCATACGGCTTTAATCGTAAATAGCTAAAACTTCCTAGATGACCTATTTCCGTGCTCTTTAACATTCTGGGACCAGTCCCGGATTTTTTGGGCGAAAGATAAGAAAGTTGTGGTTTTTGGCCTTAGGCTTCCAGTACGTAGAACAGACACGGGATTGGTTGTTATGACTGCAAAGAGGACACAAAACTGAACATTTGCTTTTACAACCTTTGAGCTATCCCCAGTGGCTAAGTCAGTATAAGCAAAAAACCAATTTGAGGGTCAAAAAATAGCCATTTTGGAGAAAATCAGTTTTTTCAAAATTACTGCCAAACATTCCGAACAATTTTGTTCCATTTATACTCAATCGATACAGAGTCCAAATGCACATTTTATGAATCCCTACTAGTTGGGATTCATTGCTTTCAGCTAGAGATTTGGCCGGAAAATCAATTTGACAAAACTTCGATTATTTTGTTTTAAACATCGATTTCTCAAAAACTACTCGACAGATTTCGGAGATTTTTGGAAAAATGAAAATTCATACTATTGCGGAGGGACGTTTTTCTTGGTTTTGGCTAAAGCTTCCCAGTTTCGAGAAAATTTTGTGCAAAGTTTAAAAATTTAGTGCTTCCGTGCATTTTGCGAATTTTCTCAAACGTTGCGTGATACTGAGCAAAACCCCAAAAAACATCCCTCGTTCCATATGTCCTCTGTACGATAGCGCAAAAAGAAATTTTGTCTGGTTCCGCAGTTCTGACAAATCAATGTTCAAAAATTTTTGGTCTATATTTAGCCGTTAAGTCAGAAAATATTTGCTATTTTTTTAATAATTTTGCTAGTTTCATAAGCTCATTTGAATGTCCTGATTATAATCTTTAAAACGATGTATAAAACTCCCAAAATTGCGAAAGTTATAGCGTTTTAAAAATGCAACACAAAAGCACTGCACAAAAGGATACCACCACCTTAAAGAGACAACGACTGTACCACATACATTCACAACGTACATTCACAATGTTCAAAACATTTATGGGACTGCTATGTTGATGTGTACAGTCCCACATTTGAGTCATGCTAGTAGTAATATGTCATAAAATGATGTATTATTAGGGGGGGTTTATGTGGCTGTGGACCCCTTTGTGAGGTATTATGTGGACCCCTTTTGGGGGGACGTTTTTGAGGTTGTGGACCCCCTTATTGAGGTGGCATGTGGACCCTTTTGGGAGGGAGGTTTTTGGGGTATGTGGACCCCCTTTTTGAGGGAGTATGTGGACCCTTTTATTGGGGTTGTGGACCCCCCTTTCAGGGGTATGTGGACCCTTGTGGACCTCTCTTGACCCATGTCCGGAACCACGGTCAAATACCAAAATTGACCGTTTTCGCCCGGAAAACTTTATCTAGGGGGTTTTCGAGGTCGTAGAATTAAAAATGAGCTTAGTTTTGAGCTAGGGACAAAGCTTCATGCTGTACATGTCCGGAACCACAGTCGACCAAAGGTCTAATTCAAAATTGTCCATTTTCGCCGGAAAAACTTTATCCAAGGGGTTTTCGAGGTCGTAGAATTCAAAACTGAGCTTAGTATTGAGCTGGGGACAAAGCTCCGTGCATGTACATGTCCGGAACCGCGGTCGACCGAAGGTGAAATTTCAAAGTTGTCAGTATTCACTGGGAAAACTTTATCTAGGGGGTTTTTGGGGTCGTAGAATCTAAAAATGGCCTCATAATTTTGCTCCTGTGCGACGCTAGTGGCCGGTGTGTTGGAGCAATTTTTGGTTACAACTGTCAAACCAGTGGCAAACTAAACTAACACGCTAGAATTGCCCATACCGGCGGATATGTTTTATTTGACAAAAACACTGCACAATGAACACGCTGTACAACAAAAGACTGTGCAACAGACACACTGTACAACAAAGTACTGTACAGCAAAACCCTAGACAACAAACATGCTGTACAGCAAAACTACTGTGCAACAAACACCCTACACAAACAAAACTACTTGCACTTACTGTACAAGGAGAACACTGCACAACGAAACTAGTGTAACATCAAAACGTCGATAAAACTAACAATAGAGTCAAATCACGGGTTGCAGTACAAAACTTCTCGAATTAACTGAGCAGCTTTGTGTTCGGAGCAATGTCGTCGGTATCGCATGGACTTGGCGCTGTGAATGGCACACCGCAGCAGTCCTTTTACGTCGTCCATGTGCAGCGGATATTCCATATCAATCTCGGCATCATAAATGTTAATGTTCAAGTTATTCCACAGAGTAGCGAGATGTATCCATTTGTACAAAGCAGTTCCCTTGATTATTAGTGAGTCCACACGACGTTGTTGCATAAATTCACAGCCTCCGTCCATCACCTCCCAAACCTAGCCACGTGAAAATATGCTTGTTGGCGAGGTGTCAACTGTTGAAATGGCACGGGGCTCGAACGTGATAGGTTTTTAGAGCAGTATTTCTACAAGGAAAGCGTGCCACAACCGTTATTTCCATGGGCACTTCACCCATATTGTGAATACCAATATGCACCTCCGCTCCTTGTAATATGCACCTCCGCTCTGATCTTAGGCTAATTTCATTGTAAGCTTCAATTGTTGCTTATTCTATACTCAGCCCATCTTGTTGGTATTCTGCCATCAATCTTTGAGCCCGTGCTTTCTTCAGCTCTCGCTACGAGCTCTTCCCAAAATTGTCCAATTTCTTCATCAGGTGCTTCTGCGGTGCTAATGCTCTCCTGTACTGAGCCTTCTGATTTTGACTCTTCTTCATCAGTCGTTTGAGCATGAACATTTTGTATGTGGCGCCTCGTATTGAATGATCTGCTAAATTTTTCGCCACAACAATCACGGTTGGGTATTGTGAGTCGGGCTGTGTCAGTTTATTTAATCACATACTATCCCCAGCACGTCAATTCCTCATATTAACGTAGACATGTTCAGTAGCAGACGGAGAATGCTTAGAGCAAGGAAAGTGCAAGCTCAGAGTAACCAAGACCAAAGAAAGAGCAAGCTCACAATAACGTAAGTTAGGAAAGAGCAAGCCCACAATAAGATGAGCAAAGAAAGAGCAAGCTCAAAGAAACAAGGAGCAAAGAAGGAGCAAACTCAGAGTAACAAGGAGCAAAGAAGGAGCAAGCTCAGAGTAACAAGGAGCACAAAAGAAGCAAGCTCCCAATAACAAGAGTTAGGATAGGGTAACTACAGATGTCAGTTTACCATCACTACGAATGAATATGACTAGTCTCTAATTCGAATCAACCAGACATACTGCAGCGCGTGTATACCATAAACAATTGACTTCTGGTGAGTAAATCTGCGCAGGTAAGCTTTATATTCGGATGTACTGTATTGTTATGAAAAGCAAGATTGTAGTTGAAAACATACCTATGCACTTTCCTTGTTCTAAGCATTCTCCGTCTGCTGCTGAACATGTGTACGTTAATATAAAGAATTGACGTGCTGGGGATAGTATGCGATTAAATAAACTGACACAGCCCGACTCACAATGCCCACCTATGATTATTGTGGCAAAACATGTAGCAGATCATTCAATCTGAGGCGCCACATACAAAATGTTCATGCTCCAACGACTGATGAAGAAGAATCAAAATCAGAAGGCTCAGTACACGAGAGCATTAGCACCGCAGAAGCACCTGATGAAGAAATTGGAGAATTTTGGGAAGAGCTTGTAGCGAGAGCTGAAGAAAGCACGGGCTCAAAGATTGATGGCAGAATACCAACAAGATGGGCTGAGTATAGAATAAGCAACAATTGAAGCTTACAATGAAATTAGCCTAAGATCAGAGCGGAGGTGCATATTACAAGGTGCTTATTACAAGCTTACTCATCAAGATTACTAAATGCAATGATTTGCTGAAAGAACCTACCTTTGAACAAATTGTAGATAATCAGGCAAACTACGAAGAACGACTTTCTACAGAAGAAGCTTTACAACGCGCCATCAAAAAGAATGTGGCTATTGATGACCATGTGCTACCGGAGAGAATATGGAACTAGACTATGTGGAACGTCCAAACTCATAACGTCCATGCTCATAACAAAGTTGTCAGTCAATGCAACAGTTGAAATTATAAAAAGCAGACATAAACCGGAGTATCGGCAGGAAGTACAATGAAATATGCTTTGAGCCCGACGCAATATGCTCGGAGAGTGAAGGAACGTGCTCGCAGCACAACGAAGTATGCTCGGAGCACAATTGAAACCGCGATTAATCCAGATCAATGAAACCCAAATCACACATTCATATGATTGGAATCCAACACGGAACACATTCAAGAGGTTTCCGTCTGTTGGCACAGGTAGTCTCAATTAGAGTTGTGACGGGGGCCGGGCCGGTCCGGCCCGGGCCCGTCCCGGATTTTTCGGCGACAGCCCGGCCCGCGGCCCGGCCCGCAAGATTACAAATAGGCGGCCCGCCACCGGCCGTGGGCAGGTGGCGGCCCTCGGGCCTGGCCGGTTTTTTACACGGTAAATGGCAATTTTTCAATAAATTTCCGTGCAATTTCAAGTCTACAATCAAAATTTCATTTACGGATTTTCAATGGCTTTGTTTTAAGATGATTAATTACACATAATGGAAGTTAGAATTGAGCTGTGTCGGTATCTGGGTGTTTAAGGTTGTTATATGGTGGCTACTTATTGGATTACCTAATCCATTTTAAGTTACGTCTGTGAGAAGGGTGTAGAAGCTTTTTATATGTGAACAGTTGTCGCAAAACAATTGGAATGAAAACATTCACTTATATAATTAGGTTTGATGGTACTGGTATTGATGTAACTGGGCTTCGTTCGCAGTTTAAGACGCAGTGGTCTTGCTGGCGATTGAATTGCAAACTCGAAACGTAACCAACATCCAAAACCTTCTTAGACAAACTAAATTAAATTTGGTTTAGTTCATTCCCTGCTACTGGCCATGTAAATTAGACCTTTATGTCAAAATCAAGCACGTGGACAAACTTAACACAAGAGACATTTAGTTTGAGTAAGTGAAAAGCTTCTAAAAATAGCACAGCATCTTTGAAAAATAATGGAATCGGAATTGTAACATAAGGTTAAGAGTGTGGTAGGAGCGACAGCTTGGACTTGCATATGGATAATGTGTGGAATTCTGCATAACAATGTAATATTTACCACACACGTAATCGACTGACCAGTGGCCACTTGTTATTGATATTTGTTGTTTGTGAAAAATGGAAGACATAAACATGGCCGTAAAATAAGTTGAAATTAGGCGCAAAACAAGTTGAAATCAATTACCTAACAGTTCGGGCCGTTTTTGCGACGTCGGGCTGTTCGGCCCGTATAAATGTGCAGCCCCGGGCCGGCCCACGTGGCAGGCTGGTGGCGGCCCGGCCCGTAGTACCACATCGGCCAGCGGGCTCGCCCGGCCCGCAAAATTTTCTTATCCTCTAGCACTTGCTCAACACACGTGCCTGGAACAGCAATTACTTTAAAAGTAGGCTAAAGCAATTATTTCTGTATGTCTTCCCGACGGGATTCAAATTAGAAAACAGTCAGTTTAAATTTTGCAATACTACAGTCTAGCGGCTATGAAATCGTCTGGTTTTGCTACTATGACTTACGATGGTATTCACAATGTGGGTGAAATGTCCATGGAAATAACGGTTGTGGCACGCTTTCCTTGTGGAAATACTGCTCAAGTAACCTATCACGTTCGAGCCCCGTGCCATTTCAACAGTTGACACCTCGCCAACAAGCATATTTTACTTGGCTAGGTTTAGTGATACAGCACCGGCGAATTGGGAGGTGATGGACAGAGTCTGTGAATTTATGCGACAACGTCAGGTGGACTCATTAATAACCAAGGGATCTGCTTCATACAAATGAATGCATCACGCTACTCTGTGGAATGACTTGAATATTAACATTTATGACGCCGAGATTGATATGGAATATCCGCAACACACAGACGATGTAGAAGGGCTGCCGTGCTGTGCCATTCACAGTGCTAAGTCCGTGAGATACCGGTGACCTTGCTCCAAGCACAAAGCTGCTCAGTTAATTCGAGAACTTTTAAACCATTGATTTTACTCTATTTTTGGTTTTATTGACATTTGCCATCACACTAGTTTTGCTGTACTGTGAGTTTATTGCACAGTCTTTTTGTTGTACAGCATTTTTGTTTTGTTGTGCAGCGTCCTTGTTGTGCAGTGTGCTTGTTTTGCAGTATTTTTGTCAAATAAAAGATATCCGCAGGTATGGGCAATTCTTGCAGTGTTAGTTTTGCTCGTCGCTTCACAGTTGTAAACCCCCTAGACAAAGTTTTTCCGGCGAAAATGGACAAGTTTGATATTTGACCTTTGGTCGACGGTGGTTCCGAAGATGTACAGCACGGAGCTTTGTCGCTAGCTCAAAACTAAGCTCATTTCTGAATTCTACGACCTCAAAAATCCCCTAGATAAAGTTTTGCGAACGAAAATGGTCAATTTAGGTATATGACCTTGGGTCGACCGTGGTTCCGGACATGGGTCAACAGAAGTCCACAGGGGTCCACATGCCCCTAAAAAGGGGACCCCCTGACTAAATGACAAATTTTGACGGCACCCCCCTCCCGAGATTTTCAGTTTTTGCTACCCCCACCCCCAGGTTTTTGGTCAAAAAGTGGCAAAAAATCTAAAATTTTTGACCCTCCGTCGGAAACCCCATAGGTGTACCAGGCTACAGTTGTTCAAAATGACTACTGTTTTCAAAATTTCCGCTTTTTGAGACTCCCCCAATCCAGATTTGGACTTTTTACACCCCCCCCCAAACCAAACAGGTGGTATACCCATGGAAACCCCCTCCCCAGATTTTTTGCCCAGCCACACCTATGTCTTCCCAAAAAGCTTCTCATTTTTATGCCAAAGCCATATTGGCGAATGCGAAAAAGATCTAACATTAGCCTGCATAGTCAGTAGCGGCGCCAGGATTCTTTGAAGGAGGAGGTCGGGGAGGCCGACTCTTAATTCTGGCGACCGTTTGTTGGTACCCACAATTTTTGCCAAATTTCTGGTATTTTTACCTTAATTTTTCGAAAAAATTCTCAATTTTTTATAATTTCCGAAAATTTTCACTTAACCTACGGGCCCGACACCAAGGGAAGAGACCATGGGAAGGGTAAATTTTGGAAATGTAGTGGTCGACACCCGAAATGCGAGGAAGATATCCAACCCCTCCCCCCCAAAATTTCGAAGAATGGCCAAAAAATGCAAAACTTCCTGTAATTCAGCCGTTTCCTCAAAATAAGGCCTGTTTTTAACGTTTTAAACGTTTTTGTACCGTTTTAAAGCGACGACCATTTTTCAGAAAAGTTTAGCTAACTCTTTTGGTTCAAAAATGGCTGGGATGGTTCGGAGCATAGGTGTATATAACGGGGACTTGGGGTGGGGACCCCTCTGGACTCTTGACCCCTGAAGGTTTTCATTTTATGCCAAAAATTTCATTGTCAACCGTTTTGGATGCAAAAAACCATGAAGTAATTTTAACATTAGACAGTCGAAAACTTGATTGCCAACTTATTTCCAAGCCCAAAACCAGTTTAATAAAAAAATGCAAAACCAAAAACCCACCAACTTTGGGGGGGATCAACCCACCTCCTGGCCCTGGGCCACGGGTTGGAGGTATGAGCTCCAAAACATACCCGCAGAAAGCGCGATTCTTTCTAACTTATATGTGAGACGATCAAGTTATTCGGTTCACTCCTGCTTATTTTTCGTCATTTAGAAAATGAGACCTACTTTACGGTCCAACCATTCGAGAATTTGCCAAAAGTGTGGACCGATGTAACTTTTGACTGGGTGGCCTAGAAAAGTTTTGCGAGTGTCTGCAATGATGGCAAGTCTTCCTCTTTGCACACAGCAAAAATTTGATCGATCCGATGCATCGTTGGTCTGGCACATTGCCAAACGTGGCGTGGAAAAACCCACCCAATGTTTTTTTAATTTTTACCAACTCAACAGGGAAACAATTCGTGGCTATAGTATATATTATGTTCTTATGGAGGATCCTACGTCATCTTCTGCTGTCGCCTGTCACTTTGGGCAATTTTGAAAACCTGGCTGGCTAGCTAGAGGCAAAACCCTAAAAGTGCCATTTCGCTGCTGGAGGACCCGGCATAGGTTCAATTGTGACTTTTAATAGCCAATTGTTATGCCAAACATTATTGTCTACGCGTTAGAATGATATTTTTATCAAATCACATTGTTTTTAGCATTTTTCAAAAATTGCCCTGTGGTAATATATGCATTAAATTTTATGAATGAGAAGGAAAAAGAAAGTCATGTGCCACCGAAGGTCTGAAAAATTCGGACTTCCGCTGGGGTTCGAACACACGACTTTTTGCGAAAAATGGCAAAATGCTCTTCCGACTGAGCTACGGAGAAACAAATAAAACCTGTCAATTTGATGCTGCATTTTCAATGGCACATGAGATCTCAGAAACAGCTATATACCTAGATGGGGTGTTTTTATTCATTCCTACAAAAATAAAAAAATTGAATTTTAAATAGGAAGCGTCTGAATTGAGCTACGACAATTTCAAAGACCTGTGAGGGGTGGGCTTATTTTCCCTCTTGGGTTTCCCTCCCCTTTGAGTTTTCCTCCCCACTGGGATCGGTACAACCTAGGGAAGTGCAAATGTGCCTAAAAGAAAGTTCTAAGTACGTCAAGTACGATGGCATATAAAATTCTCAACAAGCCCTTATATTATAACAAAAAAGTTCCAGCCAAAATCCGAAAATGTGGGTTTCCTCCCATTGCTATAATACAATTATAAAATTTTGTATGTTTGTATTTGCTGGGCTCTTCCACCACTAAGCTGACGCAATATTACCACAGATCCAGCAGCACCACGTCATTGTTTTTGATGGGGTCTGTCGGTGCGTGTGGTCAGTCGATAGTCTTTGGTTTGCTGCTTGTTTCGTTTATTAATTGGCTGCATGTATATATATTTATATATATATATTATATATAATATTTATATAAAATATATATATAAATATATATATTTATATAAATATATATATATATCATGTGTATATGTCGCAGTCTAAAAGCATTTTCCGTCTAATTGCAATTAGACGGAGAATTTCAGTCTAATTGCAATTGGGCTAGTCTAATAGCATGAGACTGAGCGAAATGCTGTTAGACTGAAAATTTTCAGTCTAATTGCAATTAGACGTACTATTGTTCGTCTAATTGCAATTGGGCGAACAGAGCCACGTCTAATTGCATTTTGATTTAAAATCCTTTGGTTAATGTATAAGAACCGCGCTTCACTGTAACTGTATATATACGTAGAAGGGCACAGAAAGTCAAAAATATATTTTAAGAATAGCTTTAAAAACATAGTAGAAATACTTTTCGTTTAGATATTTAAAACTTGAAGACTTTAAAGGATTTAAAGGATACTCCAAAGGATTTTGAAAACATAGTAGAAATTATCTACAATTTATTAGAATTTGAAGACTTCCAAAAGCTTAAAATTTCAAATTTTGACCAGTCGAACTAATATTTGGATATCAAATTTCTATACAATTTTTTACAATATTTTTATATTATACTTACACGAACTTTTTTATTATTGCACAGAAATCCTCAAAGTAATAAATTGGTTAAAATAAAAAAGTAACAGTACATAATATTCTTTGGAAACGGTAACAGAAATTCACAAATAAATGCGAAACCCCACAAAACCAAAACCTTTTATGCAATAAAAATAGATTTTCTTGTTAAAATTATTTCCTCCCCCCTGGCTTTTTCCTAGGCAAAAATTTCTGGGGGGGAAGAACAATTTTTCAAAAAATGCCTAAAAATAGCTATTTTTTTGCTGCTAAGCTAAAAAATTAACTATTTTTAACTTAAATTTAAGCTTAAAATAGCTAAAAAATGCTTTAAAATGGGTAAAAATCCGGCGAAGCCGGAAAACGTTTTCAAAATTTACCCTCAAAACCCTATTTTTCCGGGCATTTTAGAGTTCTGGGGGGGAAGGCCCGAATCCTGGGGTGGCGACCCAAGTCTGGGGGGGGACGAATTTCTGGGGGCCCCCCCACCCCCCCCCCTGTAGAAAAAGCCAGCCCACTCCACAGTGCTCAATGCTTGCAAACCAAATTAAAGTTCGATTGGTCAAGGTTTGAAAGTTTTAAGCTTTCGGATGTCTTAAAATTAAAAGCAAATTATATATAGACGTGTGCACTAATAAAGTCTTCAAGTTTTCAATATCTAAACGAAAAGTATTTCTAATTTGTTTTTAAAGCTATTCTTATCTTTTTAAATATCTTTTTGACTTTCTGTGCCCTTCTCCGTATACAGTTACAGTGAAGCGCTGTTCCTATACATTAAGCAAAAGATTTTATATCAAAATGCAATTAGACGAGGCTCTGTTCGCCCAATTGCAATTAGACGAACAATAGTACGTCTAATTGCAATTAGACTGAAAATTTTCAGTCTAACAGCATTTCGCTCAGTCTCATGCTATTAGACTAGCCCAATTGCAATTAGACTGAAATTCTCCGTCTAATTGCAATTAGACGGAAAATGCTTTTAGACTGCGACATATATATATATTTGGTGGGGTTGCTTTTGTTTAAGTAATAAGCAACTCAAATATACGTACATTACAACATATGGTTACAAGTACGTTACATAACTACAGCTAAAGTTAAAGTTCAGTTAAAAGAAAATGAAAGTTAAAGAAAGAAATTCTGAAAATGAAGAAAACTTTAAATGATTCTTTCTTGCAATTAAAGAAAGGAGAAGAAAGTCTTTGACTTTAAGCTAGTTTTGTTGCATGTGCAGATTACAACGGTTTGTGACAACTGACATGTTCCAATTTATCATATTTGATCTTTCACCACCTCTAGTTAGTAGGACAAGCATAGGTCAGCTCCATTGTTGCGCTTGTTCAAAAGCGGTTCTCAAATTTTCTTGGCGCAATTTGTTTTGGACATGGTCAGCTGTTCCAATTGCACAAGCAAACTGGAACCTTTGCATTAATGAAGAAAATGTAAAGAAAAGAAAATGCTGATTCTTCTTTTCCAAGAAAATGAAAATAAAATTTAAGGAAAAGTAAATGAAATAAATCTTTCCTGAAATTAAATGTTAGCTCTTTCCTGAAATTAAATGTTAGCTGTAGTGTTGTTTCAGTAGCCGATATTAGTTTCAGTTTCAGTTTCAGTCGGTGATTCAAAATAATTTCAGTTTCAGTTTCAGTTTCAGTCGGCGGACCAAAATAGTTTCAGTTTCACTTTAAGTTTCAGTCGGCAAAGTAAAATAATTTCAGTTTCAGTTTTAGTTTCAGTCGGAGTTTCAGCTTCAGTTTCAGTTCGTTTTAAAAACAACAGTTTCCAGCTCTCTGAGTTAATATAAAGCACAATTTAATGTTTATTCAGCCTCTCTTACAGCAATGTTAACGGTATCGAACTTCGAAACCTTAAAAATTACAAGATTTAAGGAAGGACTGAAACTTTCAGTCCGAATTTCAGTCTTTTACCCAATATAGTTTCAGTTTCAGTTTCAGTTTCAGTCGGCTGCCTAAAAATGTTTCAGTTTCAGGTCTCTTCTCAAAATAGTTTCGGTTTCAGTTTCAGTTTCAGTGACTGAAACTGAAACCTGCACAAACTGAAACCTAGTTTCAGTTTCAGTTTCAGTTTCAGGTCTCTTCTCAAAACAGTTTCAGTTTCAGTTTCAGTTTCAGTGACTGAAACTGAAACCTGCACAAACTGAAACCTAGTTTCAGTTTCAGTTTCAGTGACTGAAACATCACTATACATAACGATGAAAACCATACTATCCAATCCGCAATGGAATTTGGGACATAGTGGATTATACTTTTCGAAGGCTGGGTATGTATATTACATTATATATTACGTATCGTATTCTCTGGTGGGTAAATGTTTTGTACACCAACACCATGATGAGAAGGAAACATTATCATATCATCATTTGAGGTGGCACTTCCAGTTGTACTTCTAACAATCTGGGGATAAGCGCCGTCACCCCAAGTCATGTGACAGGAGAGGTGGCAAACAATTTACGTACCATATTTCTATCGTCATAGCATATTTATATGTTCTCTTGTAAGCCGTCAGCGGGTCTGTGCCTGCCCGTGTTGCATCCAGTTAATATAGCACACCAAACTGATTCGTAGCACAAACTCAACTTAACAGCTTTCATAAATAATGTTATGATTTAGGCTTATTTCGCAAAAACCCCAACACGTTTGGTCTTTTCGCGAAAAGACCTAGCTGGTAGCAGAAATGAGCATAGGTTAAACTAGTTTCTCAATGTGACCGGGCACTTGGCGAAAAGGCCAAAATATTGGCATTTTCGGCAAAAAAGACCACGATATATATACTGAACTAATTTATTGGGGATCGCTGAAAGTTTGTAAAAAGCTACCCACTGGGAGAATAAGGTCAAAAACCAAATCTTTCTTTGCATTTCATAAACCGTCAAAATTTTATTGAGAAGCCCACTTTTAGCGAACAATTTCAAATGACACAAAAATTCTTATAGTTTGACAAAATGTATACACGTCACATAACATACTGCGAAACCGAATACAACTATGGTCATAAAAATGATTTTCGAAACAAAATTATTGCTCGCTACAAACTGCATATGTAAAACTAGCCAGACGGTTTATGTACCAGCAGGTAGGGCTTGACGGGTACTTTCTATACCGTTCGTAATATCAGCATTCGGTTGTTCAACAAACGGGCAAGCCTGAATATGAGCCATCTTTTTTTACCCCGCAAGTGCGGTAAAAACATGAGGGGAAAAAAGAAAAATGGCATTAAATTTGTTTTCTTTATCATCGTAACAGCACCGAAGTGGCATTTAAATGCACGAAACACAATTATCCACTTCTAAAAATTCGTTACCAGTAGCCAGGTTCAATATTATCCAACAGGCAAGCCAAAATTAGCAATTGCTAGGACATTAAAATTTTTCGTCGACAGAATCATTGTTTCTCCCGTAATTCAATATTCAATCGTCTTTTGTAATAACTTGCAATGATACAAGGCACATTTTGCAATTTTAACCTTCAGAAATTAAGTGTTTTACTTATGATGAGTGGCAAAATAGCACAAAAAATTTAGCAGTCGTCCATTGCAGATGTAGTCTTTTGTAAATCCGCACCTATGAAACTGTCTGCAGTGTTGAAATTCCATAATAGTACAATGCTGTTGTTGATGGACCCTAATTGTCTTGCTATCCACATGATCTGCCTCTCCAGGAATATTTGCAACCATTCGTCTACACCGTCAGGTCATGCGGTGGTTTTCGGTTGCGGAACGTCTGGAAGGATATATATACAGCAATTCAAATAAGTCAATAAATATATAGTCGTTATTTGTGTTTAAATAAAAAATCCACACTGTGGGGGAAAAAGCACACTGTCCTTCACGTTCGTTGTTGTAAAAGTGTGGGGCAGAAAATGGGCGGTAATTATAACGCAACCGCAAAACCCGACGTTATTGAGCACATTCACAAACCCTTCATACATAAAATAGCTATCATAACTATATACAACTAGCAAGAGCTACTAGTAAGTTGGTATATTCTTAAAAGCTTCGAAAGATCATTAGGATTTGGGCCATTTATGGGTGTCAACTTCGGATCCATGCCACACAAAAGCTCAAACGACAGGTATTGTTGGTTAATAACTATTCAGCGACTGTTGATTCAACTTTTGTTAGGCATATAATAGAAAACAAGTTTCATATATACATATTTTCAAAGCGTCACATTTTCATAAAAATGTTGGGAAAACACCTTTAAATCTCAAAATATAATCTTAAATGTAACATTAACATACCCAAGAATTTGAGCAAAGTATATATAATCCAAAAATCCATCGGCGGGATAACAGGTTGATCTGTCCCTCATGCAGTAGTGTTGTTATGTACGTATTTTGAAAATGCTTAATCACTTTATGATAATTAAGCAGATCTAAGCAAACATACATGCAATTAAACAAAATGTCATCCCATATGTATGATAGTAAGCACATGGTGTGATGCAGATTGCAGGCTATGACATGTATTAAAAATATAGCATAAGTAGTATATATCCCCACCGCCCCCCTACTTGGCTATGTTTTTGTGTTAAAGCAAAATCAATAAATAACTATGATCTCATTACAAGCTGCAATCGCCGTCCACTTTAATTATGGCAAGTAGGGGAGTAGTGGGGATATATACTACTAGCATACGTACCATAGGTGATAGGTGTAGCGTACGCGGTTGTTAGCGGGTAGCTGTGGCCACTGCGCTTAAACTTCAGTTGTTCGCATATAATTTGATAGCTATGATTTGACTAAGCTAGGGAATGGAGACGCAAAGGGTCACCAAAAAATTTGGGGAGCCCCCGCACCACCACCACCCCCTCCAATCTCCGTTACACTACACCCATGGTGGAACAGCCAAATTGTCTTTCAAAGCAAACTCTCATCAGCGCAAATTCAATTCAAATCTTGAAATTCAATTCAATGCTTGAAAAACTGTAAACGTTTAAACTGTAAACGTTTAAAAGCATGACTCAAAAGTGGGACTGTACACCTCAAGATAGCAGTCCCACAAATGTTTTAAACATTGTGAGTTAATAGTCGTTGTCTCATTTAAAATAAATCATATCTCATTTAATCTATACGACAAACTAACTGTCTCAATTAGTTATAGCCTTGACTCAAACAGTGGGACTGCTAAGTTGAGGGAGGTGCTTCCTTTCCTAGTCGAATAATACGAAGTGAGGGTACTTAACTGTCTGGAAAATTTAGTAGTTTTGGGTATTAAAATGCGAAGTTGCCACAGCTTGCAAGGAAAATCAGTAGCATTTACTGGAAAATCAAACAGTTTTGATGTTCGGAGTATGCTAGACGTTTAGCAGATATTGCTGGGCCGACCAGTGAAAAATTACAGAAAATCCAGCATTCTAGTGTTCAAAGCATTTTAGAAGTCTAGCAGATATTACTGCAGAAACCAGTAGTAATTACTGGAACATCTAGTATTTTGGTGCTCGGGGTATTTCTGGAGTCTAGCAGATATTACTGCAGAAACCAGTAGTAATTACTGGAATATCTAGTATTTTGGTGCTCGGGGTATTTCTGGAGTCCAGTAGATATTTCTAGAGAGACCAGTAGAAATTACTGGAAAATCCAGATTTTTGGTGCTCCTAATTTTTGAAGAGTCCAGTAGATAACACTGGGAATAGTAGTAAAAACTACTGGAAAATAAAGTATTTTCTGTTTCGACACATTGTGCGAGTTTGGTGCAATATAATACTGGATCCAGTACAAATTACTGGAAAATCCTGTAAGTTGAATAACCCAAATCCAGTAAATGCTACTAAAATATTTAGTAGGAACTACTGGAGAAACCAGTAATTTCTTACTAAGTCATTTCCAGTACTTATTACTGGACAACGTCCAGTACTTATTACTCCACCATCCGGTCAAATCTACTAAAGTCTTTAGTATTTCTGAGCTACAAGAGTTGTTCCAGTAGAAACTACTAAAGTATTTCTAAGAGTGCAGTTTGAAGCATCATTTATGTTTTATTTGTAGGGAAACAACATTTATTTATTTTCCGCAGCCGTTATTTATCCACAGCAAAATTATTGATTGTTTGATTTCTTGATTTGAACGTACCTCGAGTAGACATCAAGAATGGTTGTTCAGTTTTCATGCAAGTAGAAATATTTGTATTGGTAGAAAAATTTCTATTTCTATTAAGATTATTAAATTTAATCTTGAAAATCTTGAAAAGCTAGTAGCCAGTGTTGTTGTATCTTCTATAAAGTGTGCTCGGCCTGAGGGCTTTCATGTTAAATGCTTTGTAAAATTTCGTTATTCCTTTTCCTATATATCATAAGTTGTCTCTATAAATAATGGGAGTATTCCTTTAACGTGGCAGGATTATGCAGGTAGGATATCTTAGTACCATCCTAATTAACCAGCCTTTTGAACGCGCATCTTGGAGTTCAACGACAATTTTTGGACCAGTTTAAAGCTTAGAATGTGCTTGTTTACAAATAGGTAGAGTTTAACTGTCCCATTTCAACTATTCGCCTTGAGCATGCGATAGCAAGAAAACATGTTTTGAGCACGGATTTCTCGAAGTGTGGGAATGTTAAAGAAAAGCGACCAGTTCTGGCTTCAAAAGAAATGTCTTCTTGAGAGCTACTTTTTTCAGAAATTGTTTAAGGGATGTGCTCAAAAATATTTCCGTATATGCGTTTATTTTGAGACGCTTTTAAACAAATCGTATATACGGTTTAGTTGGGCAGAAAATACGTTTTCTTTTAACTTTGTTTTGATTGCAAAGTTTTTCAATGCTGCAAAAACAGATGCTTTCAAAGAGGCCAGCTGACCGACAGTAGTAAGGAAAATAAGAGTTGAACTGCAGCCCACATTGTGGGCAACTGTGGGCCCAGTGGAAAACAAGCACAACTACGGATATTAAAACTAATGTTGGCTATGTACTCTAACTGTAGATCGAATGGAGAGTAGAGCAATCCTATCAGTTACACGTTCAAACTCTATGCAACTATGGAGTAGAATATTAGATACATTTCAATGTGTTAAATGCAGAACCATTGGAAAAAACCCAACCTTGACAATTTTTCACTCTAGTAGTAAGCCTACTATTTAGAATACTGTAAACATTAGTTATATGTGTTATATAATTAAATTTGGTAAATCTACAATGACAGTTAGGTAATAATAAATATGCTCAGAGAGACAGTGAACAGACCAGAAAAAATTCACTAAGAATTTGAAAAAGAGGTTTCATTTCTTAATTTTACTAACCAAACAAGATACAAGGTAATTAATGTAAACACACATCATAAAATGATTTTGATTTCAGCTTCAATTTTCAATTTATTCAAATTCAATTTTCAAAAATTCTCAACTTCAATTGCAAATCTATAACAACACAACTTAGTGTGTATTCAAATTATCAATCCAACAAAAACAAATGATAGAAACATTGCAAGGGAGACATTCAATTTCAAGAAGGTTGACTACTTAGTTTAAACAAAATAGTGCAGAAAAAACTTGTTATATAACAGAAGCTATATTGGTTCAAAAGAACTGACAGTGTTTTTCATCTGTCAAAATGCTCCGATTAAAAAATAGAATAAGGTCCTAATTAAGACATAAAAACTAGGATAATGTTACAAGTCCTAAATAAGACATAAAAACGAGGATAATGTGACAAAAATGTGTCCTTCAAAATAGAATAATTGTTCAGTGGTTGCAATTTTATTTTACATTCAAAAGGAAAAAAACTAGATCTTCAGTGATCACATAATTTAAAGTTCTCATTTACCTATACAAAATGACGAGTAATGTGAAATTTGTTAATGATTCCTAATCTACTTTTTCCACCAAACAATAGCATGATTAATGATGATAGCATAATAAAGTAAGTAAAATGATAAACCCTAAAAAATCAGAGCATGATCCAGAAAATGGAAAATTAGTGCAAATCAAAAATTATACCAATAGGTCAAACCCATCCCAAACATGGTATATAAGATCACGTTCACGAACCTCCAGTACATTGAATTAATTTGGTTTTTGCCATGTCACAACTCGACAACTTCAGTGATGATGATGATATTCAAATCATCTATGATTCGAAGGAAAAAGCTACCGAGTGGTTATTCAATAACCATCAAGCCGGATCATCCTCTGTGAACAGGAATAACCGCTGGCAGAATGCTATTTCTGTTGGCATCCAGAGTGCTATGAGTCCCAGTCCTGGCCCCAATCAGGTCCTTGGTGGAGCCCACGGGGGAAGCATGGAGGTCCAGGTGGGAGGTGGTAGCCAGGGTGTGCGGAGTCCCAGTCCTGGCCCCTATCAGGTCCTTGGTGGGGCCCAAGGGGGAAGCATGGAGGTCCAGGTGGGAGCTGGTGACCAAGGTTTGAACGGTAGTCATTCGGTGCACACCTCACCTGTCAGCGGAAACTGTGGCAGTTTCTCCAAAACGATGGAAAAGAAGAAGGTAATGAAGACCACCGAAGAGTACCATATATTAGTGTGCTTTGAATGCTCTTTGAAATTCAAGATCTTTAAAGATGGGGAAATTTATGAAATGACAAAGCCTATGGTTGTGTCTGATAAATCAGCTGCAGAAGCAAACCTAGCATTTAGTGCAGTAACATCCAAGGCATTATTTGGTTTTCGCTGTCCTTATTTTTACTGTCGCTCCACTGAACTGGTTTTTCTGGTTTCTTCGGTTAAAAATTCGAATATTATAATAAATTTGGATGAGATTGAATGGTTGAACATATGTGCAACGTATTTGAATTTACCTCCGTTTTATGAAGCTATTTCCGATTTCTTCAAATAAACGTTTGTTTATACTTGTTGTTTACCTCTAACTTTCTTTAGAAATGTCAGGAAATCTTCAACCAACTTGATGACTGCATATTTGAGTCTAAAGGTCACGCTCTGTTTGCATACAGAGATGATATATTAAAAGCTTTTCACGAATTCACTGATCAAGGATTAAAGATTCCACGTCGTATACATCGAATGATTCGGATTGAGCAGTTTGTAGAAATTGTTATGATTCCGCTTCAAAGTCATATATATTCGTGTAAGGATGTACCAAAACTTGAAATTTTTAGTAATTGTTTACGTTAAATTTAAGTGATTTCATCGATTTGATCTACCACAACTGTCTTAGACATTCTTCCCATAAAAATGCAGTTTCCAATTTTGT
Source organism: Trissonchulus latispiculum (assembly GCA_030248195.1). Lineage (NCBI taxonomy): Eukaryota > Metazoa > Nematoda > Enoplea > Enoplida > Ironidae > Trissonchulus > Trissonchulus latispiculum. The sequence goes on from JASAND010023202.1 coordinate 69,793, forward strand.
ATAAGTTTAATTTTTTCAGTTATATGATAACCTAGCTCAATCTTTTGAGATACAATTGTCATGATTATTGGAAATAGACTCGCTTCCCAGTTATTATTACGTAAAATAAATTATTTTCATACGCAGTGATAACAACAAATTTCATGTTTTAGCTGGGAGCAAACTTTCAGTAATGGATCTATTTATTGATGTATACGATGAAATAGAAGCTAGTATCAACAGTGATACGGATAGTTTCAGTGTCTAATTGAAAACTCATTAAATTATTGTTGCGTAAATTACTCACTGAACTGTCGTTTATAATTATGTATATATTAAAGCTGGAATAGCAATACTGCAGCAGAGAAGCATCTAACGTTTATGAACTTTGATTTCTACAAACTAAAAGAACAACTGCACTACAGTCGTTTGCACTTATTTTGCTTATGATTGTCAGTAATTTCTTTAATCCTACCTGATGACTGATCGAAAGATGAATAAGTCCTAGCCATTAAACTATAACTTTATGGACAAGAGATTGCAATTAACTTATTGGTTATAGTTTATGATTTATAGTAACGAGAAAGATACTGTCAGAGGTTTCAGTATCACTGAGCAA
>JASAND010023203.1:0-39121 GCA_030248195.1 Trissonchulus latispiculum
CTGTTTTTCTGTTTTTCATGCCGACACTCTCTGTATATCGAGGTTTGCTGACCTCCACCTCCGATTATTTCATTCATTCATTCTGTTATTTTTATTTGCACTTTTGGTCGAGCCACGACCAACTTTCATCAATTTTTTATTAAGGTCCTTTTGACCTAAATTTGGGGTTTAAAAGTAGAATATGGGATATTTGAGTGGGGACCCAACCCCTAAGTTTGAGTCAGAGGGTCCCTTTGCTGCGACCCTATATTTTTATTAAGTTAATAAATGGCAACACTCACCTCACAGCCGGCAACTAGGAGTTGCCGGCCATATTGTTTCAATCTCAGGCTTTGTTAAGCCTTAAAACCATTGTTTGTAATTTGTACTGCTTGTCGTAGGTCGGTAACCAAAAATGATAGGTTATCAAAAGCGTATGAACGAGTTTTAAAACAGAATTCCAAAATAACCTCTTGCTCTTTCTAAATAATTAATAATTAATCGTCTCACGGGGAATGGCCGGCTTCACCACTAATTAATTTAATTGTTGTTGGTAGTTTTGTTTGATAATAATAGTTTTGTTAAGTAATGATTGCTTGGCAATCATTACTCACACGGCTTTCTCAAAATTGCAAAGTTCTCAAAATTGCCAAAATTCCGCGTTAAACTGAGTTTTAGATGCCTAAAACTCACAACAAATTCTCGTTTAAATTTAGTAATCTGGTACGTTTGAATTAATAATTAGCAGTATAGGTCAATCAGTATTAATTAGAATTAGTTTCCATCTACATTGTTTGTAATTATGTCTGTTTTTAGGATTAGCTAGATAAGTACTTACCTAAGTGATTGTGTGTTTGTGTATGCATGAGTTGCACGAATGGCATTGTATTGGCTTCTACGATTGTATGCGCGTTGACTCGCGGAAACTCCTTCTGTCCGATGAAGGTTGTGAGCATCGCTGGAGTGATCAAGACTCAGATCTTAAGCAGGAATGAAGTGTATGTGTGATTTGTTTGAATGATTGCATTATTATTAATAGGAACTTGTTCTAGTCTGAATGTTGTATAAGTGAGGTATAAGTGGTTATTAATTTAGGTATTGTATAAATATTGCTTAAATTGTGTTTAGTTAATAAATAGGATCACGTAGTTCAATACTAGATTACCTAGGACCTCTGCATGTACGCCTGATGTAATGTAGTTATCAATCGTAATCGAACAAGTGACTGTCTGAATGATTATCGATCCTCTGTGTGCATGATTTGTATGAAGTGCCGGAATTATATTTAGAACTCCTATAGTACGCAGGAAAAGTAGTAATAAGTAATGTAGTTTCAGGTCGCAAGTCTTGTGTGCATATCTAGGAGTCTGTGAGTACTCGGCTGCGTGGGAAATCTAAGTTTAGGCACTATTTAGCAAATATGCAAATGAGGTTAAGGCTACAGGACCTAGAGTCACGGGGACTCCGTATTAGGCCCCCACCAGCCTGAATCCAGATATCCTCGATTCGTCCGCGTAAGCCACTCTTTGCCAAGAGTGCGGACGAATCGCAAGAACAGGAATCTATCAAATGGTCGGTCTCGTCGTCAAATTAATATAAATTAAGCTGTAGTGAACGTAGTTCCTAGTTACATTTACTGTATCTTTGTTTCTAAAGTCAGAACACGCTGTTATTGCCATTTCTAGTTGAGTCAGCCATATCTGATGTATGTTTTGCTCCTAATAATGACCGCAATCGCGGCCTAACACCATTTCATGTCGGTGTTCACACTCAAAGGCAAAATTAATCAAATCCCGTTACGTAAAGGTTAGCAAGGTTGAAAAATCAACCTTGCTCATTTTACAATCAATATGAAGTTTATCCATGTTAATTATCCACAAATGGCAATAATCGGTTTCAACATCCTGACAATTTTAACTAATGATAGGCAATAATTGATAATATACCTGAAATAAGAAAATCAACTGTTAGTTACGTAGGTATTATGGATAGGGCACCGGAACCATCTTCTAATAAAGGCTAAAATCACCGGTTTTGTGAATTTATCTAGCTTTCAATATTTAATACTCATAAAATAGGGAGTTGTTACCTTCCCTTGGTAGAACCTAGTAAAGAACAGAGGTTCTACGTTAAATTATGACGTTTTCGTTAAATTTGTGCGTTAACTCCTTTTTTAACTCGCTAATGTTTGTTAAGGTGCTGGTATCGCTTTGTGTAAATTTGACCCTATAGGCTTTAATTCTTTATGAAAGTGGATGAAACTTTCCAAATATACTATTTCGGTGCTCTTTAACATTCTGGGACCAGTCCCGCATTTTTAGGTGCAAAGATAAGAAATTTTTGGTTTTTGCCATTATTCTCTCAGCACATAGTCGAGATACCAGATTGGTTGGTATGGATGGAAAGAGGGCACAAAAATGAACATTTTTGCTTTTACAACTTTTGAGCTATTTCTATTGGTTAAGGCAGTATAAGCAAAAAACGATTTTTGTGGTACAAAAATGGCCGTTTTCGAGAAAATCAGTTTTTTCAAAATTACTGCCAAATCGTACGGACAATTTTGGTTTATTTATACTCGATCGATACACAGTCTCATTGCACATTTAATCAATGCCTATTAGCCGGAGTTTGTTGCTCTAAGCTAGAGATTTGGCCGAAAAACCATTTTGGCAAAACTGCGATTATTTTGTTTTGAACATCGATTTCTCAAAAACTACCCAATGGATTCGTGTGATTTTTGGCGGAATGAGAATTCGCACTATTGCGGAGGGACATTTTTCTTGGTTTGAGCTAAAACGTCTTCATTTGCGAGAAAACTCAATGCAAAGTTGCGAAATTTCGTGTCAACGCACATTTAATGGATTTTCTTGACCTTTAAGACCTGCTAAGCCAAATCCAAAAAAATGTCCCTCGGCCCACATGTCCTTTATAGAACAGCACAAGAAAAAATTTTGGCTCATTCCACAGTTTTGAGAAATCGATGTTCAAAAATTTTTGGTCTATACTCAGCCTGTCAGATGTCAGTATGTCAGAAAAGTTTCGCTATTTTTTGGGGATTTTTACTAGTTTCGTACTCTCATGAGAATCTACAGATTATAAGCTTTAAAATGATGTATAAAGCTCTTTCTAACTCACAAAATTGCGAAAGTTACGGCGTATCAAAAATGCGCACAAAAGCACTGCACAAAACGATACCAGCACCTTAAGAACGGGAAGTTGTTACCTTCCTTACTTAAACTCGCGAAACTAAAAGTTCTACATTCAAGTATTGTGATTTCGTCAAACTCACGTGCAAATCGCTTTCCAATTAAGGAACACTTATCAAAGATAGGAAGTTGTTACCTTCCTTGCTAGGACCCGGAAAACAAAGGTCCTAAATTTGATCACCTTAACAAATTTAATGTTTCTCGTGTTAGCCGAGTAAATGGGTATCTATCTGCTGTTGAAGGACCCAAAAGTGTATCAAATTCGAGTAATAGGTTTTAATCGTACAGAAGCAGACTGTACAAAGAGAAATCATGTTGAAATCACAGTTTCACATTGAAAGCACAATTTCTTGCACAAGAACGCAAGAAATTGCCCTTTAAAAACTAACGTTTTGCTTAAAACCAATTTTAAGTATACGATCTTACTCAAATCATTCAGAACTTGTGTTGATCCGCTTGAATCGTGAACTTTCACAACAAATGTGACTTTCGCAAGTGTATTTCAAGTTCAGAAAGCCAGAATGTGAGTAATGGTTGCTGGGTTTGAATCCCGCACCTATAACTTGTATTAATGGGTTTTAACCCATTTGATTCAGGTGCGGAGCTCACATCTGTCCTGCCGGAATCAAGCGCAGACTGTCACCCATTGGAATCTTGGTACTTGCATTAATCAGTTTGACTATTTTGGTAATCAGTCCGGAGGAAGGACGCAGATATTTGGATATTGTGGTCGGATCAGAATCAGTTTATTAAGGTACTACGAGAGTCAATTTGGACCTTTTTGTGGAACGATTAAAGCAGAGACAGTCTCAAGTGAAGCACCAGAATCTCGAGTGGGATCCCTAAAACCTAAAGCCTAAAAGAGAGAACCTGACATTGTTTTCAACCAATCTAAAGTGATTCTTATACTTTCAATTCAAAAAGATGAATCTTTTCGAGCTAATCATCAGTCTTATTGAAGGGGTTGTTACCCCCTGCCCTGGGCCTAATTTGTTCAGTGTTCTTCAATTCAGTCGGAATCAGAGAATTTAAAGAAGAGATCAAATTAAACTTAACCTGTACTAACCCCATAAACGGACCAGGAATCTCCCCAACCGGACCCCCCTTGTGTTTGACCCCTTGGCAACCGTATAGCATCCGAAAGTGCTATTGTTACTAGCATTTCGGGCTCACCCAAAGACCGGAAACCTTGCACTACTAATCCCTTTAATCTAGTTAATTTAAGTTGTTCAGTAGCTTGTTTTATTGGGTTGCCGCTTTTTCACAAAAAGGCAACCCTTTGTGTTGGGTATGTCCGTTATTTATTATTATTTATTTATTATTCTCCGGATTCTTGTCCCCCCTCTAACTTTTGATTGGCTGGACCGATCCGGCTGAAATTTTCAGGGGGAGTTGGGGGTGACCTAAAGTGCTCCCGGAAGCGCGGGCAGTTCGGTACTTCCCGGATTCCGGAAATGGCGGTACCCGGAATTTTTTAGAATGGTAAGGGGGGACCAAGGGAAACGTAAAAATTTTTTGCCTCCGATTTTGCTTAAAAGTTGGTCATAGGGTAATTCGACCACGCTGATTTCGAAACTGATATCGAAATTTCCGGAAAATTTCCGGATTTCGAGATATTCGACCCGGAAAATTCCGGATTTTGAAAAATTTCTCCAAAAGTGGTCGATATGGTACTCAAAAGAAAGATCACGTCGAGCTGAACAACTTTCCTTCTTGCGACATTTTCCGAAAATGCGCCTAGCGAAAGTTATGGCCGAAAAACTGAAAATCCGGGAATTCCCGAAAACCCGGATTTTGGACCAAAAAATTTTTTGCCTCCGATTTCTCTCAAAAGTTGGTCATAGGGTAATTCGACCACGCTGATTTCGAAACTGAAATCGAGATTTCCGAAAAATTTACGGATTTCGAGATATAGGACCCGGAAATTTCCGAATTTTGAAAAATTTCTCCAAAAGTAGTCGATATGGTACTCAAACGAAAGAGCTCGTCGAGCTGAACAACTTTCCTTCTTGCGGCATTTTCCGGAAATGCGCCTAGCGAAAGTTATGGCTGAAAAACTGAAAATCCGGGAATTACCGAAAACCCGGATTTGGGACCAATGAATTTTTTGTGTCCGATTTTCCTGAAGGGTGGGCCATAGACTAATTCGATGGCGCTGATTTCGAAAATGAAATAGATTTCAGGAAAATTTACGGATTTCGTGACGGAAAATTGACTTGTTTATAAGAGGAAAAATGACAGCGGCAACCCATTCATGCCAATTTGCTTGTTGATATTGTATTGTCCTTTAGTAAGGAGGACGGAAGAAGAGTTGTAATTTTATCACACGAACACAGGCATATAGGGACTGCACAATAGAGTTTAGTAATAGGCTAAATCCTTGGTTAGTTGGTCAAGAAAGGAAAGAAAGAGGAATATAGCAGAGTTGAGTTTAATTATCGGAACCTTGTCCCTATCAACCATTAATAATCTGGGTAAATCAGATACTGGCAACTCTGGCAAACCACTGTTGTTTGTCTAATTGGTGATACAGCATATAGTTTGTGATTTGTAACTTGTCTTATCCTCTGTACGCACTGTAATAATCCTGTTCATTGTTTATTGTCTCTATTCTCATTGTTAATATCGCATCGATTGAGTATAAATAAGCCGAAATTGTCTGTGAGATTCTATAGTAATTTTGAAAAAACTCGATTTCTTCAAAATGTCCATTTTTTGACCCCAAAAATCGATTTTGGTTTATACTGCCTTAACCACTAGAGGTAGCTCAAGAGCTGTAAAAGCAGAAATGTTCATTTGGGGTGGCCCTTTTCCAAACCATAACAACCAATCCGGTGTAGCGGTCATGTACTAAGAGAATAAGAGCAAAAACCGAAACTTTCTTTTCTTTACACCTAAAAATCCTGGACTGGTCCCAGAATGTCTTAAAGAGCACGAAAATAATGGTATTTGGAAAGGTTTCATCCACTTTCATGAAGAATTGGAGCTTGAAGGGTCGAATTTACACAAAGCGATACCAGCACCTTAAGTGGATGTCTCATCGAAACCCTCTGAACACATACAGCCGTTGCTGTCACAAACGGAATGTTGGGTAATTACTTTTCAATTACAAGTTTTTTAGTTTTGTGATGCAGAGGTTTTCATCGATGCTTTTGTGATGCTTAAGGTGCTGGTTTCCTTTCGGGTATTTTTGACTCCTACGGCTTTAATCCTGCATGCAAAGGGCTAAAACTTACGAAATAACCTATTTCCGTGCTCTTTAGCATTTTAGGACCAGTCCCGTATTCTTAGACCAAAAGATAAGAAAGTTTTGGTTTTTGGCCCTAAGCTCCCAGTAGTTAGACAAGACACGGGATTGGTTGGCATGGCTCGAAAGTGGACTCAAAAATGAACATTTTTGCTCTTACAACCTTTGAGCTATCTCCAGTGGTTAAGTCAGTATAATCAAAAAACTGTATTCAGGGTCAAAAAATGGCCAGTTTTCGAGGAAATCAGTTTTTCCAAAATTACTGCCACATGTTAGACACAAAATTGGCATGGTTATACTCAATCGATACATCGTCCAAATGCACATTTTATCAATGCCTATTAGCCGGACTGATTACCAAAATAGTCAAACTGATTAATGCTGTAGCGGGGCTAGTAGTTTAACCTACGTACTAACACCGTTACCACGCCCAGACGTAGCGGACGCGGAGACCGTGGCACAGATGGATAACTGACCGACTACAGGAGACGGTCGGGACAGCCTCGCCAGACAATATACGCAGTAGATAATCCGATCCTAAGGGCGAGATGACTCGCACTCTCACTCACTTAAGAATAGAACTACCTACCTAGCAGGAGCTCAGAAAACTCAAACCTAACTAAATACACTTTAATAAAGAACAGAACAACGAGTTATAGTAATATAACAATACAATAAAATACTGGGATGATCCCTCAGTCACACAAACACACAAATAAACTAACTTACAGTTACAGCGGCTGACTGGGGTCAGCCAACGTACCAAGCTCTGGGGAGAGCTGAGGGAGAGACACAATAATATACACAGCAAATAAGGGGGAGAGAGTAGAATTAAACACAACTGTACACAACGGCAGAATAATACAAGAGTGAAGGGGGGAAGCGAGTGTTGGGTTGAACCCTCCCACGAGCGCCCCCTAGTGAGAATTTGCCCCCAATCACGTAGCTCCCAAAGTCACGAGGGGGGAACCCACCCAATCCCACGCATACACGTTGGGGGAGCTACGTGACTTGCAAACGTGTCCCAGCCCACTTGATGATGTTATGAGAAGCCAGGCGGGTAGCTAGCCTAGCTACTCACCAGCAACGGAAAGGTTGATCATGCCAACCTTGATCCGTTACATCTCCCCAGGGCTCGCCATCCGAACTCCCGAGAGGATCACTGCACAAATGGCGAACTGGTACGTGAGCTGAACTCTCAACAAGTACATACAGTACAGAGCAATGATGCTACAAGTACAATGCAACTGCAAGTCATAAGCCATAAGCTCATAGTCCAAATTAACAAGTGTAGAAAAAACACAAAAATAAGTGATTAAATACTACATAGCACAGAGATTATGCATATACTAGGCACTATGAAGCACTAGTAACAGTCAAAAATTAAAGCACAAAAATTAAGCATAAGTATTTGTTTGGCCAAAAATACACGTATTAAAAATAGAACCGTATTAAGTAAACTGGGATTGTAAGTAACTTAATATGAAAATACAAATGACTTTCCAAACGTAACTCATGGGAAAGAGGAGTTACCCTCCTTTGGAATGTATAGTCAAACGAGTGTGTTAATATATGTTAACAAAGAAGTAAAAGTTGAACTTTCAGATAAAATATTAATTAAATTTAAGTTAAACCAAGCTGAGCTAGGGTTTATCAGGCCGTCGCTCAACAAGGCAAACTGCCTATGATAATAATAATCATAATAATAAAATAACCATAGAAAATACACACCGTTAGGTGGAGGTCCTATGGGAAGAAAAACCCCACCCTCCCTAGGTAAAATTATGTATTTTCATATGACGAGATTCGTCACTGGGTTTTTCGACAATATAAGGCACACATATATATGGCAGTATGGAATGATTCCTCAAAAATAAAGCACTGTACATATTATGAGCAAAAGTCATTGGCATATTAAAACTAGTAGAAAAATACGAAAAATATGGTTAATATATGACATAGTTATGACAGAGAAACAGGTTCGCAAAATAACGCACAAAACTAAGAAAATTCGAAGAGGTTCGGCGGGCGTAGACAACGGACGAATCCCAACGTAACAGGGAAGACCCTTCTGGAGGCTTGCGCAGGTGACGATAGCCCTCCAATCCGGTTGGCATCCACCAATGACGAATGAACAGCGGGTTCGTCTAGCCTCGCTGGCATCAGGAAAAAGGGTTCATCGGAAGTCCGGATCTTCCATATCGTCGTCTGGGGCCCCTCAGGCCGTGGACGAGATCCTGGCCCAGCATGGGGACATTCCACACGTGTCGTATCAGGAGGCCAGACGGTTTCTGGTCTCTTGTAGCGAACGCCCTGGTGGTGTAACGGGCCCATCCACCTACCTTCCGGACCTTTATCACTGGAAGTTGGAACAGCCCGTGATCATCAGCCAGTTGGCCACGTCGACGGACCCGTCATCAGGGGTTCAGTCGTCTGTCAACGTCTCCATTGCGAGGGTTCAGCCCTATATCCAGATCCTGGTGCCCGAATCTATTCTGACTTTGAACGCCCTATTTCGAGACTCACCCATTGGCGTTGCTCAACCAAAACGCCATATCTACGTGGTGGGACCCCCTGCGGACCCCGAAATGCCTGGGTATGATCCTGAGAACTTTTTCCGGATGGTGGCTCAGGGTAACCCGGTGTTCTGGGAGGTTTATCGGGAGGTTCCCACGGATGGCTCGGGCCCTCCTTTGCGGTGGTCCGATCTGGTCATCCTGTATCGGAAACGGGACGGCGGTGCTATGGCCCATGGGATCCTGCCATACATTAACACCTTGAACTCTTTGGGTGTCGGGGACACTAACTTTTCTGTGGTTATGGGCCCGATGTTCCTGGAAAAGGAGCAGAAGTCGGAGCTCATGCAGGTAATGCAGTTGGCGGAACTGCAGGGACTCAACCCGGTCGTGGTCATGCGGGAGCATGAGGGACTTTGCAAACGGCCTGGACACTTCGATATTGGACTTACGGCCGTTACCCAACAGGCCCCGGACCCGTCCGCCTTTGTCGTCCCTGAACCCCGTCCAACCGGAAATGTGATGATGGGTCCGTCCGTCATCCAAACTTTGATGGGAACGGCGGTCCCGTCCACACCTGCGGCACCCACGGCTCCCGCGACACGGTTTGGCTCGAAACTTCGTCGGGTCGAATCATCCCAGGGCGATATGTCCAGCGTCATCGCTCGGACGGCACCAAAATCCCCGTTGGTTGGAGCGGAGGCAGCAAGACCTGGTATCTCTGCCTCTCAGTCTGACGTTTTCGGCGGTGTTTCTGGTTCGGGACGAGGCCGCGGCTTTCGTCCTTTCGGATCCGAATCGGATTCATCAACGGCAACCGCTTTCACGACTCGCTCAACACCCGTGAGTCTTCGCCAACGAGCTGACACACCTGGTCGGGTGGCCTATGTCCCTCTGGAGGAACCACCTCTGGATTCCCCAGCCCATGACCAGTGGGAGACCGTCTATCGCGGTCAACGGGACACCCAACCGTCAACATCACGTCAACAGCGGTCGCCTCGTCGGGAGACTTCTCGTCCTCCCGCTTCCATCGAACCTCGTGATCGTGATTATTCGCGGTCACACCGTCGTGAACCGTCGACTGATCGTCATCGTCAGCGTTCGTCATCCCGTCGTCGGGATTCCCGTCCATCGTCACGAGCGTCTCGTGGCCAGCGGCCGGAATCTCGCGATGACCGTGACCAGCGTCCGTCAACGAGCCATCACGAGCGTCAACCAGCCCGTGAACGATCACCATCAGCTCGTCGTCGTGACCAGGACCGTCATCGGCAACCATCACGGGGTCGTCGTTCGGACGAGCGTCAGCGATCGACCGAGCGTCGGCATGAGTCTCGCGATCATCGCGCAGACCGTCGACCTCCAACCTATCCGAAGGCTCAGCATCACGTAGAGTCTCGACAGAATCGTGACAAACGCCTAGCGGCCGACGCCTTAAGCCGACAACGACCACAGAAGTCGACTTATAGCGTGCCACGTGTGAAAACTATCAAGAAACCGGATGGTCGTAATTCTGCGATTCGGGAACTCCCGCCCGAATACCCTAATAACTATACGAGGGACAATTTCCCGCCATTCCGGGTTTACTTGGTCAATGTCCTCTGTGACATGCTCAATCAGGACATTGCGCGGTCGGTTTCTCGGGGAACTGAGGACCCGCTCTTTGATGAATTCAGGATCGAGCAGCCCACACCGGCTGAGGTCGCCGAGATCAAAATGGACCGTTGGCCCGACGATCCGATCGTCTACTGTCGGGATAACAACCTCCAGTGGATCCCACACAATGTCCCTGGAGATCCATCTGAGAAGAAGCTTCATCCTTGGGTGGCCTTGTTTCGCGACGAGGTCCTCAAGTGGATGCAGGCTAATGCCCATGATTCGCCACGGTTCCCATCGGACTTTATGGACACCATCTGGCAACGGATGTGTGCTCGCGACAGTCAGCTGACGAACCACATGACGGCAGATCCGCAGCCTGAACAGACCGGCGGTCGGACTGTTTGGCACTCGCGATGGGTCATCAAGGACTACCGTGATCGTCACGGGAAGCTCTTCAAAGGCTTTCCCGTTAACCGCGTTTCGTCGACTGCACGATGGGCCAATTGCTTGGCCATGGCAGCGTTGGTGCCCGAACTTTTCCGGTACCCGCACCTGATTCGGCGATACGAGTCCCAGCATTTCTACGTGACCCATATGCACGCTCGGCGTCTTCGGACCCGCTGCATGACGGTCCGTCAGGCCATGCTCGGATATCATCGGCCCGACGTCGAGGGCATCGCCAACGTGGACGAAGGCTATTTCCTGTGCTTCTATCTGGGGCCGGACTATGCCTTCTCCTTCATGCACAATCATCTGCCGCATGTGTCGTTGCCGGTGGAGCAGCTCGAAAACCAGGGTTTCCAGACCAAGGAACACCTGTATCAGGGGCGAAAGGGCTGGTTCTGCCAGTCTGATGTCGTCATGGACCTCGTGAGGGAGCATCCCCATCAGGATGGCTTTGCTATCAAGCGTAGCACTGACCAAGCCATTGCTGCACTGCCCGCTTGTCGCATCGAGCGATGGCAGTCGGGTCCTGATCAGCTCACCCAGCGGCTGATCATTTTCCACACATTCTATCAGTCCCTGGAAATGCAGGAGTTCCTGGTCCAGACCATCGGAAGTTATTACGGGAAGGCTTCCACGGATCCTTGGTGGGGTCTTGGCGTAAGGGTTCCTCGTGGTTTCAAACCCGATGACCTGACTTTCAACGGGAAGTACAACTTCCTGTTCAATACGGACAATTGGAATGGGCGAAACATCCAGGGGTCCTTGTACACCGAAGTGGGCCTTTGGTTCATGCAGGCGGGCCCTGATGAGCTTTGGGAGGACAGGTTCAACCGCGTCCCACTGAAAGGCGCTCGTCTGGAGGCCTATCTCAACGTCGTCCGAAAGCGCATTGAGGCGGCGGCAGAGCGCTATAACCGAGGCCAGTCCGCCCCTCCGTTCTTTCGACAGGACGCACCGACGGCCCTCAAGAAACAGCCCATTGACCTGCCACCCAATTGGACCGGTGTCCATATTACCGGGTGTGCTCCGCCGGGGCAGGAGAAGAATACCTTCAGTCCATGCTTCGCCCTGACCATTTGGAATCCGTTGGAACCCCATCCAAATGACCACCACAGGTCCACGGAACTGATCATGCGGGAATATTGAGTGCGTCGTCATCGAGCCTCATGACCCATGGTCCGTTCATTCCATCAGTCATGACTCTTCGCAGTCCGGAAAGTCATCTTTCCTGATTGTGATATCCTCTGATTGTGACTTTTTCTGGCATCCGAATGGACTTGACCCATGTCCAACCCACCATGATGACGGTTCATCCGATGCTAGACCTGAATTTGACTTTATTTCCATTGATCTACGGATCCAGATCACTATATAGATCATTGTTTTAGCTGTTGTTTTGACACTAGCTTTTGCATAATTGCATATGTTATTTTGTATTTTAATTCACGAAGTTGGTTTCTTACGAATATGATATTTAGAATTTGGTATTTCTTGTTTTGTTTAGTTTCTTGAATTGTATTATTTGTTACCTAGGACCAGAATCTCTGTGATGTGCAATGTGTACTTAAATTTCATGTACGTACGTTTTCTTAATTTTCTTTGAATATACATTTAATCTCTTTGTCAAAATTTTTCTATGAACCTATATTCTCTATGTGTAGTAATTTTTGAACCTGTACCTACTGTGTTTAGTATATACGATCTGTTGTTCTTTGTATTTTGTTACTGCGAACCTAGAATTTTCTTAGTTTAGTATAGTCAGTTATTTTGCGAACCTGTTTCTCTGTCATAACTATGTCATATATTAACCATATTTTTCGTATTTTTCTACTAGTTTTAATATGCCAATGACTTTTGCTCATAATATGTACAGTGCTTTAGTTGTGAGGAATCATTCCATACTGCCATATATATGTGTGCCTTATATTGTCGAAAAACCCAGTGACGAATCTCGTCATATGAAAATACATAATTTTACCTAGGGAGGGTGGGTTTTTCTTCCCATAGGACCTCCACCTAACGGTGTGTATTTTCTATGGTTACTTTATTATTATGATTATTATTATCATAGGCAGTTTGCCTTGTTGAGCGACGGCCTGATAAACCCTAGCTCAGCTTGGTTTAACTTAAATTTAATTAATATTTTATCTGAAAGTTCAACTTTTATTTCTTTGTTAACATATATTAACACACTCGTTTGACTATACATTCCAAAGGAGGGTAACTCCTCTTTCCCATGAGTTACGTTTGGAAAGTCATTTGTATTTTCATATTAAGTTACTTAATAATCCCAGTTTAATTAATACGGTTCTATTTTTAATACGTGTATTTTTGGCCAAACAAATACTTATGCTTAATCTTTGTCACTTTGTGCTTTAATTTTTGACTGTTACTAGTGCTTCATAGTGCCTAGTATATGCATAATCTCTGTGCTATGTAGTATTTAATCACTCGTTTTTGTGTTTTTTCTACACTTGTTAATTTGGACTATGAGCTTATGGCTTATGACTTGCAGTTGCATTGTACTTGTAGCATCATTGCTCTGTACTGTATGTACTTGTTGAGAGTTCAGCTCACGTACCAGTTCGCCATTTGTGCAGTGATCCTCTCGGGAGTTCGGATGGCGAGCCCTGGGGAGATGTAACGGATCAAGGTTGGCATGATCAACCTTTCCGTTGCTGGTGAGTAGCTAGGCTAGCTACCCGCCTGGCTTCTCATAACATCATCAAGTGGGCTGGGACACGTTTGCAAGTCACGTAGCTCCCCCAACGTGTATGCGTGGGATTGGGTGGGTTCCCCCCTCGTGACTTTGGGAGCTACGTGATTGGGGGCAAATTCTCACTAGGGGGCGCTCGTGGGAGGGTTCAACCCAACACTCGCTTCCCCCCTTCACTCTTGTTATTTCTGCCTTTGTGTACAGTTGTGTTTAAATCTACTCTCTCCCCCTTATTTGCTGTATATATTATTCTGTGTCTCCCCTCAGCTCTCCCCAGAGCTTGGTACGTTGGCTGACCCCAGTCAGCCGCTGTAACTGTAAGTTAGTGTAGCGTTTGTTTGTTTGTGTGTGCTTGAGGGATCATCCCTGTATTTTATTGTATTGTTATATTACTATAACTTGTTGTTCTGTTCTTTATTAAAGTGTATTTAGTTAGGTTTGAGTTTCACTGAGCTCCTGCTAGGTAGGTAGTTCATTCTAAGTGAGTGAGAGTGCGAGTCATCTCGCCCTTAGGATCGGATTACCCCTGCGTATATTGTCTGGCGAGGCTGTCCCGACCGTCTCCTGTAGTCGGTCAGTTATCCATCTGTGCCACGGTCTCCGCGTCCGCTACGTCTGGGCGTGGTAACGGTGTTAGTACGTAGGTTGTCTCAGTTTCGTTGGGGTTCCCCCCGTAGTTCTTCGCGTTCAGCGCACGAATTTTTCCATATTTCTTAGGTCGGTAAACCCCCCCCCCCCCTAGGGTCAAAAAATCGGAAATTTTTTTTCTCGGGGGTTGGGGGGTTTGGGGGAGGTGTAACTGGGTCCTGGTTCCCCCCCACATTAGGCTTTAATAGAGTTTTTTTTTGGGGGGAGTTAGTGTAAGGGTATTTTTGGGGTTTGAGATAGGAATTTTTTTTGTCCTGCTGGGGGGTGGTTGTTTGGGGGGGGGGGGGGGTCCCTGGGGCGCGTGTTTGTTTGGGGGGGCCGCCGGGTGGGGGTTTCGCGCGGGGGGGTAACGGTGTTAGTACGTAGGTTGAATTACTAGCCCCGCTACATCTTCAGTTTCATTTTCAAAATTTACCCTGGTCGCTAAAATAATCTGCCAACCAAAAGTACGAACTAAATTTATGTAGAATGTACAATAATCATGGACTGTGGAACTGATATAGCTATTAATTTGCCGTAGAGACAGATTTAACTAACCTTAGGCTGCGAAAATGCTCTAGAACCGAGTAAAATCTAAGGAAAAGGCAAATTAATATTTTCACATCTAACAAAAGTTAAACCGAAAAGTTCTGAAATATTCAGAAAGCAGGATCAAGATCAAGTTGAAGTTCTTGACATGGTTAAACCCGACCCGGTTCCATTTCTGATTTTATAATTTTATATAATGCCTGGAGACACATTTAACCTTTTCGTTCAATATGATTTGCTTCAGGTTGAAACCGATAAAGTGTAATGCGGCTCTTATTTCAAACCTGCGTAGCTACTAGGTATCAACAGACTGGCTTACAACCGTTCTACAAAACTGTCCCAACTCTACGGTTCTTAATTTAACTTAAAAATTGTTCGCCTGTGTCACAGTGGAATCCAAACTTTTGTCCGCAGTTGCTGAAGTGACATATCTTGTTTCAATCCTCCAACTTCCTTTTATATTTTGACTGCTAGTTTTTGCTGTTCTTGAAATTTCTGATGAACTTTTGCCTTATTCCTTGAGTTCTTCGAAAGTTTCTCAAACCCAAGCAATTTCTGGAATATACTGGAACCTTCTACATCAATTTCAAATGTAGCACAAAATTTAATTCAGTTCAAATTCAATAACTTCAAGTTATTATCATAATGGTGATCATGTCTGGTTCTCGATAGAGTTTTTTGTGTTTTGTGCTTTTGTCAGAAGCACCCTTGGCATGATTTTAAAACATAATGCTCCAACTGAAGTTTTCAAGCTTCACTGTATACTTGTGCCTAATTAACTTAGGCCTACTACTTGAAGTTGTCGCTTTGCGATAGCAGAACTTCTATCCGTCCTTGTGCCTGCAAATCAAAACTACAAATTCAACTTCTGCCTACAGTTTGAACTTTACTAGTCAAAACTGTCCTTATGACTACAATGTCGACCGTAATGTTTGTAGCTTTCAGGTTTGCCAAAACACCTATATATATATATATATATATATATATATATATATGTTGTGCAAATGTTGAATTTTGCGCAATGTTAACATTTCGCAAGGATTCTGCGAAATGTTAACATTTCGCAAGGGCTCTTGCAAAATGTTAACATTTGGCAACTTAACTTGCGAAATGTTAACATTTCGCAATTCTTTTTGCCAAATTTAAAAGTTTGCAATTTGATATTGCAAAATGTTGATATTCTGTGTAAACTTAAAGTTTTTGAAGCGATTTCATCCTTCAATGTACCAAAGCACTGAACTATTCACTGATTATACCCGAAATCTTTTCACTGACGCCATTGATGCATAGTATATATCATTTCAACTAGTCCCACTCGTTGAAACACTCCAAATAACTGGTACTACTAAAACCAAAGCCCAAATATTTTTGGATACTCTGATTGAAAAATGTACAGACGCCCCAAATACCGTTTGTTTAACGAAACCCGAATTGGAAAAATTATTGGCAGATGTAGACGTAGTAGACGCCAAGAAACAATTAACAAATTCAGATCGCAATCTGAAACGCCTGTTTGAAGTGCTTTCGATCGGTGGAATAAAGAAACTTATCCATAAACGCAAAACAACCAAGGACGGGGAGATCGCTGATATTACATATGTAGCTTATCGAGAAGAAATTTATGACCGCATCTCCGAAGCCCATTCTCAAATACAATGGCGGCGAGAAAAAGACACTGCATGAAGTCAAAAAGTTTGTACAATTTCAAATCAACCGAAGCTTTCATGAAACTATTCGAACCTCCCCCTATGAAGCACTTTTTGGACAGGAGCCAAAGGTTGGATTGACGACTTCAAATCTCCCTCTGGATTTGGTGCGAACTGTAAGTAAAGAAGAAGAGCTGGAAGGACTGTTCATTGAACAGCTGGAAAACTCCGTTGAAACAGAGACTGAAAGTAGTGCGTCAAGGTCAAGTACTGCAACTGATACTGAGGCAGAGGAAGAGTTGGAAGCCACAAGCCAGGTGAGTTCAGCTCCTGTCTGTGTCGTTTGTGGTGAAGTGTGCGGCGGAACTCATACCTGCATAACTTGTAATCAGCAGGTACATGCTATTTGTGCTCGAGCTATAGTGGAATGTGCAAATGTTTTCATGACCACCGACGAAGTCCCATCCAGCAAAGTTTCCCTACGCAAAGCAGCCTCTATGGAAACGGGCGGGCAGGGAATAATGCGTTGCAACTGTGCGAGCGGATGTTCCTCCAAGAGATGTGGGTGCATAAGAGATGGTCTACTTTGTTCAAGCAAATGCCATGGCTCCACGAATTGCTCCAACAAATCTTGACAATGAAAAAGGAACTAAATGAAAATGAAAAACTTAAATTTTTGGTGAAAATTCCAATACCAGACTAGTTTGAAAATTTTATGAATTAAATCAGCAGTTTAATTTAGTGCCGGTCAAGTAAATTTCTCGTAACAAGTTATACAAGTTCAACATTACATTCATTCAAGATTTTGCAATATCAAATTGCAAAATTTTAAATTTGGCAAAAAGAATTGCGAAATGTTAACATTTCGCAAGTTAAGTTGCCAAATGTTAACATTTTGCAAGAGCCCTTGCGAAATGTTAACATTTCGCAAAATCCTTGCGAAATGTCAACATTGCGCAAAATTCAACATTTCGCACAACATATATATATATATTTGAAAAGGTATATCGTATCAAGCAAATCCTCTCTAAGAAAAGCTTCAATTGCTCATTTCTGGGGCCGGGGTTATCAACGTCGAAATCCGGATTAGGTCGCTAACCCAGGTTCACTCGCCTATCTTTAACACATAAAGATAACCCGGGTTAGCGACTTAACCCTTGTTTAGACGTTGATAACATGGGACCCCGGACATGTTGAGTTTTGGAAGATTAGGGCAGGCATAAGGAGAATCTTGAGTTTTGTCACGGCGTAGGCAGAAGTAAAATGTGCATAAGTACAGTACAGGCTTTCAACATTGTTTAATTCAGCACTCAAGACACAGTTCGCTCTCCATACACAGCAAGAGGATAGCACAGATATAATGTAGTATAAAAACATAATCTACGCATGTTTTAAACCTGCACTGATACGGTCCCTACTGTTTTGAAGCATGCCCAAGGGGTCTCACTTATTTTCATGCCAGAAAATAGTCGCATACTAAGGTGAGAAATCAATAATATTCCTAACATTAGGCTACATTTCTTCCATACTCATAACATCTGGCTTTGGGTAGGCTGACCCAGAAATTCAGAAATGTACAGTACATGTACAGTAAAGTACAACGGTAATGGTACATTCTTGAAAGGTACGTACAAAAATTGCATTTGGATTTTGGATTTGGATTTGGAACCTAGAAATCTTTCCAGCAGCCTGGAGCCATTTGAACTATTTTAAGGTACTGGTATCCTTTTGTGCAGTGCTTTTGTGGTGATTTTTTCGAAACGCTATGACTTTCGCAATTTTGGGAGTTGGAAAGAGCTTTATACATCGTTTTAAAGCTTATAATCTGTACACTGACATGAGCTTACGAAACTAGCAAAATTGGGAAGAAAATAGCAAAATATTTCCGACATGCTGACATCTGACAGACTGAATATAGACCAAAAATTTTTGAACATCGATTTCTCAAAACTGTAGAATCGGCCACAATTTCTTCTTGTGCTATGATATGAAGGACATGTGGGCCGAGGGGCATTTTTTTTGGATTTGGCTCAACAAGCCTCAATACTCCAGAAAATCCGACAAATGTGCGATGACACGAAATTTCGCAACTTTCTATTCAGTTTTCTCACAGCTGGAGTTGTTTTAGCTCAAACCAAGAAAAATGTCCCTCCGCAATAGGGCGCATTTTCATTCCGCCAAAAATTACGCGAATCCATTGGGTAGTTTTTGAGAAATCAATGTTCAAAACAAAATCATCGCAATTTTGCCAAAATGGTTTTTCGCCGAATTCTCTAGCTTAAAGCAACGAACTCCAGCGAATAAGTTTTGATAAAATGCGCAATTGGACGGTGTATCGATTCAGTATAAATAAGTCGAAATTGTCTGTAAGATTTGGCAGTAATTTTGAAAAAAACTGATTTCTTCAAAAATGGCCATTTTTTGACCCCAAAAATGGTTTTTGGCTTATACTGCCTTAACCACTAGAGGTAGCTCAAAAGTTGTAAAAGCGAAAATGTTCATTTTGGTGTCCTCTTTCCAGCCATAACAACCAATCCGGTGTAGCTATCATGTATTGAGAGAATAAGGGCAAAAACCAAAACTTTCTTATCTTTCCACCTAAAAATCCGGGACTGGTCCCAGAATGTTAAAGAGCACGAAAATAATGTATTTGGAAAGTTTCATCCACTTTCATGAAGAATTGTAGCTTGGAGGGTCGAATTTACACAAAGCGATACCAGCACCTTAAGTTAATTTTTGTGGTTGTGTTGTGAACCCGAACTCCCCCCTACCTCGTACGTCCCCCCTCCCCCTTCCCCCTTTTGCTAACTATTGTTTTGTTGTTCACTTTTTATATGTCTTCTACAGATTTAGCTTTAACCTTGGTTGGGTGGGGTGGGGTCTACTTGGTCATTGTTTGGGGTTTCCTCTCCGGGGTTCAATTTCTCTCAAATTCTTTATAAATTTCGCTTTCCTATTTCTATTTTTCCGAGATTTTATTTTCGTGTGGGGTGGTTCCCTCTAGTTCAGCTTGGCTGTTCTACATTTGTCGCATGTTATCCTGTTTCTTAATCTTTTCGGGTCCTTTTTGTTTTTCTTAACATGGTGTCTTTTTCACTTTCCTTTACTAAAACTGTCACGGGTTTACTTTCACTCTTCAAATTTTTCATTTTTGTACTGGAATATTTGTCGCCTTATTTTGCCATGTTCATTCTGTGCAGCTATGGCATTTTTGCTTTATTTTTGTGCTTTAAACTTTGGCATTTATAATAAAAAGATTCTATACTTGTATACTTGCTGGGGTTGACAGGTGCAAAGGCAAAGACGCTTTTTCGGTTTGCAAAAACTCTTCTTTTGCTCTATTTCGCTCCCTTGGAGCATTTAAAATTCGCTCTCTCCCTGAGCCCTCTGTCTCCCCCTTACTAGTTGCCATTCCCTTATATTTTGAATTTTGCCTATAGTTATCTTAAATATATACTATTCCTTTCTTATCGAAAATTTTATTTAATCTTTCCGAGCGCTTTAGTTGGCACTGACTTTTGACGATTATACAATTTCTACAGTTCATATTATTGTAATACTCTATCTTCGGATTATCCGCTGTTTTGTAATGTGCGCTTTTGTCGCGGCCGAAGGGCTTTCCCCTATTTTTGATTGTGTCTATGTGTAACCAGCTTAGCTTGAGCTGATTACCTCAGAAGGGGGTTAGTTGTGTGTAATGCCTTATTTACGCTTAGCGACACTGCTTTGCGATTGTTCATTAACCTAACTACACAGTAGATGACCTTTTAATTAAGCATAAGGATTAAGGTTACCGATTACACTGCACACAACGTTTAACACTCTACGTTAGTCCTTCACTGCTAGAAGCATATAATACCCGGCTCTATATAGCGGCCGCACACACTCTATCAAACATAAACCGTTTTCTTACCTAAGTTTTCCGTTGGACAGATCCACACACTCGACTGCTGCGAGGACTGAGTCTGACCCCTCTACTATTAAGAGACCCCCTTTTATACTCTTGGTTTGCCCTCTCAAGCATTGTGACATTCAGATTTTCTTTAATATTCCGACTCTACTCCTCCGCACTTTTCCAGTCCCCCCTTCATTTACGTCACTCAGGGAATAAACAACTTAACCTTCAATTTGATTGGTACGTTTCTAAAATGGATAAACACCTTAACCTTCAAGTTGATTGGTCCCTTTTTAAACATTTGGCAGATACCTTCTCCCGTCCATCCATACATTTTTAGAGTTTTCAGATATGTATCATACCCTTGATGTACATTCCTTAAATATGATATTTAGATCTTTTAAATAGGTATTTTCTATTTCCCCTTAATTTGCGGCTACCGGCTACATATGTAAAGGCAAAGTCCGTATATTTTGTGTTGAATGTACCCCGGTATGTTCCGGCGTAGTTTTACCCGTGTCTCGAAAGCCCTAAGATGTATGAAACATTGGGTCGAGTAATTCCTGGTATCCAAAGTGAACCGAGGAAACATTTTATCGTTTTTCCTTTCTCTAAAATGCATTTTATCTCTACTAGTAGCTACGGTACGTAGGCTAACGCACTTTTACTACTAACCTATTTGTCTGGAGGCCGCGGCGAGGGCGCGCGTTTCAAAAGAGGGGTAATCTGTAGAATATTTCCTTGATTTCACTCTAAAATATTCAAAAGTGGGTGCTAACTTCATACAAATTCAATCTAAATTCTTCTTCTGTCTACGGTCCAAGGCCGGAGTTAGCTAATGCACAAATTCTCTAAATTTGGGCGCGCAATCTTTTTATTCTCAATTTTGAATGTCATACAATGTAGCAGGTTTTCTTTGCTATTCCCTGTTGCCGCCTTATTCACAATTTGGGGGGTTATTCTGAAGTTCAGTTCCGGGGGCTCTGACCAGTCCCCCTTCTGGTTTGTTTGGTTGAATTTTTGTTTTGTATAAATTCTGGTGCTTGTTTTTATAACTTTTTATGAAACATTTGCAATTTTGCTTGTACCTTTTCGTGAGAAATTATCTGAACTGTAATTTGCTTAAATTGGTAATCTTGTGTTCTTTTCTGAAACACAAGAACGAGAAAAATCGGTTCAGAAATAAGCATTTTATTCCAAAATTTCGTTTTTCCATTTCCTTTGATGTTTGCCGTTTTTTGCAACTTTGACTGGTTATTACTCGCGAAAATTTTTCGATTAGATTTTCAGGACCGCCTAGGCGTCAGATTTGACTTGAAATATGCGGTATTTCAAAATTTGAAAGTCGATTTTTTCGAAAAATACCACTATTTGACCCAAAATTTCGGCATAGCGATTCTAGCAAAAGTGAGTAAAATATAATATATAATATAAAATATAATATAATATAATCATAAAATTCAAGCTGAAAAGAATCATCCAACGATATAAAGCTTTTGTTGCTACGACTTATATTGCACCAGCAATGAATTTTTAAACAATATCCCTTATTTCAGTTGGTTTTTGGCTCTCTTTGATGTTGCCGGCGTGATTTGACTGAAGCCGTGTAAGCTAGCAAAACCAGCTGAAATAAGGGATACTGTTTAAAAATTCATTGCTGGCGCAATATAAGTCGTAGCAACAAAAGCTTTATATCGTTGGATTCAGCTCGGCTTGGATTTCACGATTATGTTATTTTTACTCACTTATGCTAAATCTGCTTTGCCGAAATTTTTGGTCAAAAAGTGGTATTTTTCAAAAAAGTCTACTTTCAAAATTTGAAATACCACAAATATCAAGTGAAAGCGACCGCCTAGGCGGTCCTGAAAACCTAATCGAAAAAATTTTCCATTGAGCGAGTCGCGAGTAATAACCAGTCAAAGTTCAAAAGGCAGCAAACATCAAAGAAAATGGAAAAACGAAATTTTGGAATAAAATGTTTATTTCTCAACCGACTTTTTCGTTCTTGTGTCAATCGATGCGTCTTCGGACGGGAAAATCTTGCTGAAAGAATGAGTTGAATAGCTTGAACGGTCTGAAAAAATTCCCCGAAAAACCGATATTTTAAAATTATTGAAATTTTTAAAAAATTTAAATTTTATAAAAATGTTTGTCTCGCTGCAAGGATTCCGAAAATATATAATTTTATGGGGTTACGACGTATATTGAGTTCACTTGAGGCCTTACAGATTTTGTACACACATTTTTGAGTCAGACTTTAGTAAATTCGTGACAATTTCTTTTTTCAATTTATATTTTCGCTGTATCTTTTAGACGGCGAAAAAGTTTTCTGCCACAAACTTTTCAACCAAGCTTTTTTATTTTTCTATGTTTGACACATATCGAGGTCACATTTGAAGTGCTCTATAGAATGATAGAAGCAATGTTCTATAGAATGATAGAAGCAATAGCAAAACGCGAACTACAACATATGTGAAAATCGGAGATGGTCGTAAAATTGGCCAAAAAGCTACCTTCCCCCTGCTTAATCTGAAACAAACTTATCTTAACTTAATTATCTCAACGCTCTTCTAACGTAGTACATTTGAAATGTTTCGCCTGTTTTCCTCAAACATTTAAGTTTGTTGGTTAGACTTTACAGTTAGGTTTGGAAAAGCCACAACGTTCATGCTGGCAATTTTGTTTGGTTATTCTTGTGTGGTTCTTTTCCCGGCTCAAAGGATCGGTCACAATGTGCGCAGAGGCTTTTTGGGACGGAATAGTCGGCCTTCTCTGCAAAATAAATAAACAGTACTGCTAAATTGCCGTTTTGATTTGCACAAAATAAATGCTTGATTTATATTTCGCGGCTGTTCAATCAACTGGGCAGTTATGGATGATTAGCAGTCCTTCGAACGGTTAACTTAGTTCCAACAGTTTCCACCCTGCCGGCCTAGGGTACACTAAGTTACACTCATTAATGCTCCAAGCTACAAATTCAAACAATCAAATTTTTTAAAAATCTACGTTTTCCCATTTCCCCGTATTCGTTATGTCAAATTATAACACTGCTTTAGGAAATGTTCATTTCAAGTCTTCTGATACCAACTTTCCTGATTCTTGGTTTTGTTGGCACCGATCTGAGCAACCTGTTACCACATGGTGACGGAATTGATTCCCATTCTGATGACGAACAGATATTGGACATTGAAGTAACGGATAGCCTTGAGACAGTCTACCTCTTAGGCATTGCTAATGATGGAAACTTGGATTTCCATGAAAAGAACTATTCCTGGTTCTTGTCCGCACAGCCCTTTGACGTCAGTTTTGACTCTTGCCTTTATTCAGGAAGAGTTGTTTCTGACATTGCCACGGAAACAGCTCTCTATGATATAATCGGTGATGAGTATTGCAATGCAACCATCAGCTTGCTGGGCACATTTCGAGACTGTTTTCGAGCAGACTGTGCTGCAGGAGTGAGTAACCGCAACACCTTTCAGTCGGCAATAGTTGTCACCACTGACGCATTTTATACGATTTTTATCTATGGTCAGATTGACTACAAATGTGGTGAGTATTATGCCAGCACCTACTATAAGAACACTTCTAGACGTGGCGATTACAGGTTTTTACAGGCTCAGATTCTGGAATCTGGCAGCATTACCTGGGAAGGATTGACAACACACTCCAACGTTAATCGCCCAGGAGTCTACTTGATGCGTGTGGATAGAGAAGCCTACGAAATAACAGAGCCAGGCGTGCAGACGTCAACTGGCAACTATTGCGGAAGGATACTGGACAGCACAACAGCGCTAAGTAAGCACGAAAAGAGCTTATTCATAGTCGCTTGCATAGAACTAAAGCTTTGTCTTTGTTAACTTGATTTCTTAAACTTAAACTACACCCATCTTTAGTTTTAGTCTAGTTAACTGAATAACTAGCGGTGTGTCAAAAAAACTTAACCATCCAAGTGTTAACTTATTGTCTTAAATCGGTGAGTTTATAAAATATTTCATGTCCTATAGTTCTACTGAGGCACTTTAAGTATAGCACAGAGGAACTTGCATTATAGAGTCACTTTTGTGTCATACACAGGCAATTTATGCTCTACAGAGGCACTTACATTTACTGTTATTTGAATACCCATTTTAGAACTTCAACATAACTAAACTATTGAGTACAATTTTATTTTGACATATTTCGGTAGAGCTGACGTATTGCTGTGATGCTTTGACCTTAACAGTTACCAGGTAACCAAACTCGTTCACATATCGGAAACATATTATGTGCTAAAGGCTCAATAATTTCAAAAAATTGAGCATGGTGCTCTTTTAAGATTTTTTAAAATTTTTGAATTATTATTCTAACGAATGCAACAGCATCTGCAACGCAATGTCTGCAGTTCTTAAGGTGGTGATTCCTTTTGGGCACAAATTGTTGGTTGGCGGCGCAAATCAGGGTGAAATTTGGCGAAACTTTCCGAAATACATTCTTTTAGCGTTCTAACACCCTCCGCGCAATCCCGGTTCAAAAATTCGAGATTTCCGATCAGGGCGGTTTTCCCCAATTTCTGAAAGTTTGGCGGCAGCTATACAGTTATGACTATACTCATTTGAAAGATCTCGTTGAGCTTCACATTTTTGCTTTTTAAAACAACTTTCTAGCTTTTCTCTAGCGTGCGATATAGCCGATTTTCTTGTTTTGGCGTCGAAAACTTGTCATTTTTGCAAAAATCAAATTATCCATCATTTCTTGAACTACACAAGCCGGTAAATCAAACTAAGGGCGTCGATCTGAAGGTCTCACAGGGGCAAATTATCCGACGCATGATCGTCTTCCAACAGCTATCCCGTAGGCTGCTATCATGAAAAATGTAGTTTTTGCAAAAACACGACCAATTTTTTTTCAAAAATTGTGGAGCATTCACCATGCAAGTTGGAGGGCTGCTACTTAACAAATGAGTTCTGCACAAATATACCCAGGGACGTTTTTTTTAGTTGCCCCGATTACTGCTTTCTAGCTAAAGTAATCGCTTGACAAATTTGGAAAAAGTAGGCAAAATACAGATTACGCACACATTTCAGCTTATTTCTCTATAACGAAGAGCGATTTCACAATAAATAAAAAATCGTCCCCAGCTATTTGATGGAGGTATCGAATGATATAACCGATGTCTCGCGAAAAAATTTACTTGAGTCTGCAAAAAATCTGGAAAATTATACTTCTTCTAAAATGAGTCAAAAATATTTTAAAAGAGCAACATTAGTTTCATGGTATGCATTAAAAAGGGAAAATGTCAAGCAACATTTTGATATAAAAATGGCTTCTTAACTCCAAGTAATGAACGAGTAATAACGGTGCAAACTTTTGTGACCAAAGGGAATCACCACCTTAAATGAAATTTTCAATTCCGTTATTTAATATCTAAGGCTGGCAATTATATTTGCCTAAAATTAAAATTATAAAATGCTTCGTAATTTAATACCTTAAGGCTAGAGCATTATCATCTGTGGCTTTGTAGAACAATAAGGTGCCTGAAAGCTGCAAGTGTCTCAGTAGGACATAATCGTTTATGGAATCAAGTTGAAGTTACCAAAATCTGTTTTTGTTCTATTTTGTGCATTCTGTTCTGTTGTGTTTTAATTTCATATTGCTTCTACACACCTTGGAGCTGGTTTTCGCACTGCAGCAAGCCTTGTGGACTTGGGACCCAGATTCGACATAGAATCATCAAACCAGCGGAGTCAGCAGCCGATTGTCCCAAATATCTGATTCATGAAAGTTACTGTCACTATCGTCCATGTTACACAGGTATTCTAGAACTGTAGGTTGATCAGCGATATAATATCTGAAAATTTTTCAAAAATTGCGTATTTCCAGCTGACAGTTTTGTTTCACTGGTCAAATCTATATTACGCGTGTATGGTTCCCGCCCCGTTCCCAATCCCTCTTAAATGATTGTCAATTTCTCAGTACTGACATCTGCCTACAAACATAATTGGCGATGGTATGTCACCTTACTGCAAAGTCCATTGCGATCCCTGTAATTGGAGTGAGCTTTCTAAGTCCCTGTGAGTAGTCCCTGTGAGTTTCGTGCATTAATATATTTAGTAGTCCCCCAGTTTCTAGTGCTCCCGGCTTTGAAGAAGAATGAAGCGTGATATCGTCTGGATTGAATAAGGTTTGAAGATTAAGACAAAATTTCCACGTTAACATTTTCACGTATGGTGCACTGGTTCAAGTGACCTCAGTAACCTACTCCGTCACGGCATACAAGGAATCGGAATTATGATGTAGCATTAAACTTCGGTCTAAATTAAATGCGTCTAAATTTAAAACAAAATTCTCAAGTCAGAATCCCATTGGCGCCTCCCCTGTAGGTGTAGAAAGAGGTTTATTTGTTGAACTTGTTGAATTTGTTGTTTTTAAT
This sequence comes from Trissonchulus latispiculum, assembly GCA_030248195.1. Taxonomy (NCBI): domain Eukaryota; kingdom Metazoa; phylum Nematoda; class Enoplea; order Enoplida; family Ironidae; genus Trissonchulus; species Trissonchulus latispiculum. Next base: position 26,834 of record JASAND010023203.1, read on the forward strand.
GAAATGTCTGCTTCTAAGTTTAACTTAGGTTCAAAGTTTAAATCAACAGTTGAAAGGCTAGAAATTCAGTCTAAGAGAAGTTAAGTGCTCCATAGGATGGTTTAAGTTATGTATTGTCCCAAAGAATGCATAAACTACAAAAATTAGGCTCTCTAATTTTTGCTATCAAGCGTTAACATTTGCCGGTTGGCCTTGGTCACAAAGGATTTTAGCAGTACGTAAACGTAGCTTTCTTAGCTTGGCGTATTCTCCTGAGCATCAGCACAGCAACCGTAGTCGGTTATCAATTCTAGCTTTGCCTAAGCACAGAAGGACAACTATAGTTTTCAATATATTTTGAAACAATTTATGACAGACAAGATTTTTATTATGCTGGAGAGGAATATAATCTCAGGAGTTATAGCATGTAATGCATGTGTCTCTGCTGCCTTCCCTATCTTCAACACATGGGCTAGTAGAGTCAACAGAAAACAATTAACGTAGTTTCATTAATATTCACGAAAGTTTAATCCAAATTTGTTCCCGAAGTTTCGTTAAAATTTACGCTGTAAATTCATTTTGGTATTATTGGTATTATTTGTATTATTTATTGCTGAAATTCCCAATGTTTCAGCGACTTCACTTCACAGTTTACTTTAAATTTTTCAATCGACAGGATTTGCTTTGATTTGGATATTTGAACTTTTGAACGACTTTTGATATTTGGAAATTTTGAAAACGGTATAAATTGTCTGATTTTCAGTGCAGTTGGAAATGAAAACGCTTACAGCCATTCGCATAGCTCACTATGAAGACCTTTATTACACTATCTGTCAGGCCATTTTTGACCTTTCATGAAGTTTGGCATTGAATTTTCCTTAGGTCGGATTTTCCATACCAGCTTTTTAAAAGTCCACCTTTAGTTCGTATGTGGTAGACACCGTCTTTCTTGTCACAGACAACTCCAAGTAGATTTGTAGGGTCAGACGGACCGCGATCAACATGTGGAACTCCAACAAGTACAGTGTCACCAATGTCGAAATCATCAAGTAAGAATTCAGTGGTTAGCATGGAGGCAGCTGCCGCTTGGGTACCTTCCCTTGCCCTAATTCTAGCGGCTTCAATTTAGCGCTTGCAGTCGCACAGTGAACAGAATACTTTGGGTAGGCTCAACCCATCCTCTTTTGTTATGGCACAGGGATGTATAGCCTGGCAAATTTCATCGCAGTTATGGCAGCGGTGCTGCCCGATCGTTGAACAACCACACGAAATACAAACCTTTGCTTCGGACTCAGCCCTTGTTTGTAGAGTATGGTAGCTTGTTACCTGTTCTGAAGTATCCATTACTTTGCTGTCCGGCTCAAGCTCATCCCCAGACACTGCTTCGCTTGTTGTAGTTGAAACAGAACTGGTCGCTGAGTTTGATTGCGACTCCTCACCTTGCAAAATGCTCATTAAATCGTCTTCGGTTTCAACTTTTTCTAGAATTTCTGTGGGCAAGTTTAATGAGACAAGTCAAAGAACAAAGACCCAATTTTGGAGGTTTGCCAAATACAGCTTCAAAATGAGACTGTTTAATGGTTCGGTGAAAAGAGTTGTTCTGTTAAAATTGAACAAAATGTAGCGCATATGCCCAATTTGTTGAGTTGTTTTCGCGCATCCATTTACGAAGCTGATTTTCGACGTCCTGGTTTGATCTCTCGATAGATCCTTGAGATTGGGAGTGCCGGGGGCGACCATGAATAATTTTGATACCTGCCCAGCGTTCACACAACAATTTAATTGTTTAATTGTTAAATTCTTTGCCTTGATCTGTGTGAAGTATATGCGGCGCGCCAAATAGCATGAAAATTTGTAGCAGCTGGTCTGCCACATCATCCGCACTTTTATGGTTTAGAGGACGCAGAATGTTAAATTTGGTACAATGATCTTGATAGTTTAAGATGAATCTGTATTCTCCGTCAGGAAGGGCTTGCATATCAATTAAATCACATTGGCCACGCGACTGAAAGTCTTCCGATATGATTGCTCGAACAATGAGATGTTTTCGGCGGCGGGGCTGCTTTAGTTGACTGTCTTGACAAGTTTGTAGAAACATTTGAATGGCGGGGCGGGGGACGTCTTTAGCTTTAAGACCTGCTTCAAGTTTAGGGCGGCCACCGTGGCCAGTATTACGGCGAGCTTCGGAGATCACTTCGAACAAGTTCTCGTAGGGGATCACTTGAATAATATTTGCGAAAGTAACATTACTTTCGGGTTTCTTTACCAGAATGTCAGGAGCGCTTTTTTGAGCGTTTTTGAGCAGATAATACTCTCGTCGAGACTTGGTTCCTTGCTTGCTTTTGGCAGCTTTAATCTCCTGGATGATTTGATTTTGCTGAAGGCTCGTATAAGGCTTTTTCTTTGATTTTTGGGTATAATACGCAGTTAGTTTGTTCTAAAATTTGCTTTCTTGGCTGTTCGGATCCATTTGTCAAACTAGTCTTCTTGCAATCATGCGATGGTGTGATTTCGATATTACTAAAAATTTAGCTGATTATTTCGTATAGATTAAAGAATCGTTACGACTATTCATTTACTATAGGCAGACCAAATCTTTGTTATATTTTTCAAATTTTACAGAAGTTAAATAAGTGAAAGTAGAAAATTTATATGAAATAATGGAACATAGAATAACAGTAGTAATATTGCAGTTTCAGTTTCTCAGTTTCAGTAAACAATCTTTATTGTTACAGCAAGTGTCAATTGAGGCATTGTCACTTCATGTAAAGTCAGAAATGACCTGACAGATAGTGTACTAAAGGTCTTCAACAAACTATTACACTATGTGTCTGACACTTCATGAAAAGTCAGATATTGCTTGACACTTCATGAAGTGTCACTTTACACTAAGTGACTACGACATTCTTTTGTTTAAAATGTACTACGGGATAAAAATGAGCCATTGTATGGTAAGGACGGAGGAACGAAAAAAGTAGAACTGTGCCAATGAGTGCTTTACATTGCTTTACTTGCTTCACTGCGTGTTTTAGAATGTGTTGTGTCACAATGGTCACCTTGGACTTTCTGCCGTCGCGGTCGCCAATCCAGATTCAGGGATGTAATTTCGCGCTGTCCACGATGGAGCCGCCCTTGGACAGCACAAACCAGACTCTGCAAAGGTACATTTTACAGCTTTGGAGATAAGTTGACCCATTAGTCTAAACTTATTCGCTGTCATCCATTGTAAATTTATCAACTATGTATAAGATTCGGACAAGTTACAGAACAGTAAGAGTCAAACATACACCACAGTCCCGAATCCACAGGGGATTCACAGATATTAATAAAAGTAAGAAACATCAAAACGTTGGCACTCAGAAATCAAACCAGCCTTTAGATTTGGACGATTGGGAGAGGTTGAATGGGTGTCCCCATTCCATGTATTGCACAATAAATACATATTAGATTTTTTCAGCCTTATTCAGCATCGAATAACAAACTCAAACTCTATTCAATTTTTGTAAAGCAGATTAAGCGTTCGTGGTGGTTTAAAATATCTGCCAAAAGTAATTTTTTAAACAGCACGTAGTTGTGAAACAACTTCATCGAGTCATGTCAATAACATCTCAGCTTTTGATGATCACTGTCTACAAAATTCCATCATTGGCAACAAATACGCACTCTAAAATTGCTGTTTTAGGGATACAAAATCTTCAAACTAGAATAGAAGACTTTTAAACGTAGGTAGAACGATATGAAATCAACTGCAAACACTGCTTCCTTGACGTTGTTTGCATTTTGTTTTATTTCAGCCAGACACCTTAAATATCGAAGACAGTTTCCTTGATGTGATCAAGAAGCCAGGACAACTAGCGTTAAGATCATGCTTTATTAATGCAAATTGTTTATATGACACAGTATTGGAATGCGTACTATACTAGATTATGTGTGTTTTGCAACCTTTCTGCATGTTTACTGTATAAAGGCTAAAATAATATAAATATAAATCAGATAATGCACAGTGCATATTGGAAGGCTGGTCGCTATTCCAAGGACCTTTTCAAGAAAGGGTGGAGTGGAGTGGAGTTAAAATTAACTCTTTTAACTTTTTAAGGAACTGTTGAGTTAATTATAGCTTGGCAAGTTTTAATTCTTTTTAACCCTCAAACATATATATTTATTTCTTCTTGAAGTATTCACGTTGGCATTGCACGAATACATCCTCCAGGCATGTTTCTTTATTGAAACGCAAAACGTTTCGACCTGACAAGGATTTCAAAGTGCAGAATGAAAGCCTCAAAAATTTCGAGGGTGAAACCGGGGTCTGTCTATTTGGAAAAAGGTCTCTCCCGCCCACAACCACTTCCAAGTACACCTATGGTTTCCGGTGTACCTTGGATTATGAAAACCGCACAATATATTAGTTAGTTCATTTATGCAGCAGGCCATTTATTTCCCTGGTTTTCCAAGTTATAGCAGAAACAGGAGAAATTTTTTGTTGCAGGCAATAAGGCTAAATATTAAATGACCACTTTAGAAAGAGCAAGACGAAAAAAAGAAATGGTACAACATAAAATATTTTGGCTCTCTATCAACGATCAAGTCACTAACGTTGAATTACTTTGGTGTGGACGTCGAAACTTTGTCTATTAGGCCACTGATATCAAATTAATGGTGAATGATAAATACGCCCGCAAGTTTTTCTACTAATTTTCGAAAAGATGCAGATTAAAAATTAACAAATTAACCAGTGAAATCACACACCGTCGGAGCATCATTGACCGTCGGAAAATAAAAACATGACTCAGTTATCAAAATCAAAATTTTAACTCCCTTTAACCCGCAATGTTAAAATATGGGGATGCAAAGAAAATGTGGTATAAAGTATAAATATTAATTAATAAGGTTCAAAACTGACTCATAATTCTGTTAGTTTGAGTGCACTTAATTTCGGTCGCTTTTTTGGGCGATTTTTCGACCTTCTCCGATTCTGCTCATTTTTACATATTTTGTACTCCCAATAGGTCCGCGAAACAGGACAAGTGCGTTTTGCGTGATATTGCTTCTATCGTTCTGTAGATATAAAAAGTTTGTCCAAAAATTTTTTCGCTGTGTAAGAGACTCAGCTGTGAAATTTTGCACACTTGTTAAGGACATAATATAGAGTACAGCGAGTTACTTTGGTGCAATTCTGTTGAGAATTAGAATTTTGGCAAATAGCCAAACTTGGAATTTTCACAAATTCTGTCATTAAGAATTAGCCAAAATTCTAATTCTCAATAGAATTGCACCAAAGTAACTTGCTGCATTCTACATTATGTCCTTAACAAGTGTGCAAAATTTTAGAGCTGAGTCTCTTATACAGCGAAAAAATTTTTGGACACAAACTTTTTTACCTTACCGTATTGTCGCGCTTAAAAGAACACCCACTTAAGGTGCTGGTATCGTTTTGTGCAGTGCTTTTGCGGGTATTTTTTGAAATGCCATAAGTTTCGCAATTTTGTGAGTTGGAAAGAGCTTTATACATCATTTTAAAGCTTATAATCTGTAGAGTCTCGTGAGAGTACGAAACTAGTAAAAATCCCCAAAAAATAGCGAAAATTTTCTGACATACTGACATCTGACAGGCTAAGATTAGACCAAAAATTTTTGAACATTTTTGGACCCCAAAAATCGTTTTTTGCTTATACTGACTTAACCACTGGAGATAGCTCAAAAGTTGTAAAAGCAAAAATGTTCATTTTTGTGCCCTCTTTCCAGCCATATCAGCCAATCTGGTGTCTCGACTATGGGCTGAGAGAATAATGGCAAAAACCAAAAATTTCTTATCTTTGCACCTAAAAATGCGGGACTGGTCCCAGAATGTTAAAGAGCACCGAAATAGTGCATTTGAAAAGTTTCATCCACTTCCATAAAGAATTAAAGCCTATAGGGTCAAATTTACACAAAGCGATACCAGCACCACTCCAGTGAATTTCATTTGACGCTACAATCTGTACTTGGTGTCGTACTGAATTAACAAATACGCTGGCATACTCTTTTTCTTCGCAGACATATCCAAGTTTACCGAAGATAAGCACTCCATAATATGCTTCTTCATGTATATAGTCTTCAAAGTACTTTGACTAAGCATGGGAGAAGAATTTGTCGAAGAATCATCGAAAAATACACAGCCTTGTGTGCTGCACAGATCGAAAGCGCAAGCAACTTTGGTACGGTCTCTTCTATGTACGTTCATCATTGACAAGTCTTGAGTGATTCATTTGACTAGGTTTTAGGTTGATCCCTGCAAGGCATTTAAAAGCGGCAAATAAAAGAATGAACGAAACTAGCTGTGGCACTACAGTACCTCCGCCCAGAAAAATTAGTGTCTGAGGTGGGATCGAGCCCACAACCTTGATTGGTCATTTTTGTTGCAAATTTGTAACTAAAACATATCGGGAAGTTTTGCCGTCGTACAGCATTGACCATACCGGACGGGATGAGAATAAATGCATACCTAAGGGGATGGAAATGGAAATGCTTAGAAACCATAAAATATTACGCTATTTGCGCTGGTGTGCTTCAGGAAAAGCTCGGCTTTGTGGGTTATAGTTAAAATTAGTTGGTACGTATAGTAGTAGAAAATAGCCATGGCTAAACAGTGATCTTCCTGTTTGAGCGCATGCTTTCCGTCAAATTGCACAAACTAAGCCTAAGCTTCTAATCCCAGGGTTAACTTAGCTATCTTTGCGGGCTTGGCCCGGGTTACCCACAGACATGTGCAGGAGGGGAAGTTCTGGGGGGGGGTGAAGGGCGGCCGCAGGCCGCCGAAAAACCGGATTTTTCCGGTTTTTTACCGGAAAAATCCGGATTCTGGGGGGGTGAGGGACCCCTCTGGGGGGGTCAGCTCAGGTCTGGGGGTGAAACCCCCCCCCCCAAACCCCCCCCCCCCCAAGCACACGTATGGTTACCCACCAAACTCGGGGCAGAGTCTCCTCTATTACCGCACATCAAGCGAATGTTTATCAGTCACATTCTCTTTTTTACGAAATCGCGTCAGAACCAGAGACTATGGTAATTTATACCAGTGATGGAACTGCGTCACTTTGACATGGCCCGGGGACCCGAGAGCCTGGTTTTTCAGACAATCCAAAAAACTGGAAACTTTTGACTTAGACTTTCATGTTCCATCACCATCCAGACAAGAATAACTATGACATGCATTTGATATAGTTTCTTGAAAACTATTAAATAAGACTGCATGATTTTTGCAAATTAATTCAGAAATGAGTTAGCAAAGGCAGTAAATTATCTGTCTGCAAAATTTTGCAGTGAATACTTGTTGTAAGAAACACTGAGGACTTAAAATTCCTTTTCATTTTGTGTTGCGTAATTTGTTATATTATAAATAATTATACATGTCGCAAAGGCAAAAATAATCTGAAAACCATAGAGGTCTAAATAGAGTTATGTAGAATATACAATAACCATGAAACGCGGAATTGATAAAGTAAAACAATAATTTGCGGGAGAGTAGTATAACCCCCCCCCTTCACCCCTAGAAGCTCCTATGTTTATGTGTTAAAGCGTCGAAATCAATAAAATAATATAGACGCAAAGAATTAATGATTCATTAATTTTAATAACCTTATGATAATGCCAAGTCAAAAATCAATGCTTAGCTAATATGAACAGCTGTTTCTTTAGCTGCCTTAATTTAATGATTACGTAACCACGTGCTTACAGGCAGCAAGGCCAAGTCACGTGCTTACTTTATGAAATCATTGCTTACGCAATCAATTATTATCTGCGCCGGCGGATGGCAATGACGTCACAATTTCCAAAAATTATATACCTCCAAAAAATCCTGAATCGGTAATATAAAAGCAACAGATCCACCGGTTGCTGATTATTTTACCTTTCATAGTTGACGTGTCCGGTACGGTGTGCCCAACTTATTTCAACAACTCAGTATTATACTTCCTTTACACTTCTTTGTTTCTATAGATTATAAATGCAGCTAACGTACATTCAGCTGTAAATGTTTTTTGTGTGCAATTTTAAAACCTTACCAAATCTAGCTGGAATACTGCAGTGTTTGCTTGCTTAAACAGCTGCAACGAAAAAACCGACCTCCAAAGCTTCCCTCTTTGATACTGCTTCTTCCTTTTATATCGACTTTTCTCTTGCTGCACTACTTGTTAAGCATCTCTCTTGCCTTTCTGGCTTTTATTATATCCTCTTCTATTGATGCTTTAAACACAGGTAATTCATTTGCCTATTAATGTGTGATATTTATAATTTGTTTATGAATTTATTTTAAGATTTCTAAAAATGAAAACACCTTTTTAAATCTATTTCTTTACATTACCATCTAAGTTATCCGTTTTATTACTAAACACAGAGAATATATTCATTTATCTATTAATGTGTGATATTTAAAATTTGTTTATGCATTTGTTTTAAGATTTCTAAAGTTGAAAACATCTGTTTTTTAAATCTATTTCTTAACATTATCAGCTAAGTTCTCTTTTTATTCTTTAGATGACACATAAATGTCTCAAGTGTGGAGCTGATTTCAAGTCCAGTCAAGAAATGAGCGCTCATTGTTTTCAGGCTCATCAACATAGCCAAACTAACCACGGTTCCGATTGTTCCGGATGTCGCAATGCTGCTGTTTCATCCATGGTTAGTTTATAGAGATTTACCATTTATTCTGGTTAAACTAGGGCATGGCTTCTATCCTTCTATTTTTCTTTGAAGCATCCTGTAAAATTCTGTCTGCTTTTGTGCACTCGAACTACCGTATTTCCCAGTTTCAATTGATTGCACAAACTATTGCAATAGCGTTCACCATTTTATACTTCGTTCTTTAAAACATATTACTTTACTTTTGAGTCCCCAACCAGTATAATTTGAGCTACACATATAAATTACTGATTTTCTGTTATATTTTAATGAACATTAGATCATACATTGGACTAATTAATTGCTTTTCATTTAGATGAAATTCACCTGCCGAGATTGCCAGGAAAAGTTTGCCTGTTCGTTCCTTTTCAAACTTCACTTGAAGGACCAGCATAACCGTGGCTGCCCTCATTGCTCGAAGGTTTTTGTTCGAGAAAACAATTTGCGCAGTCATATTCGACTTCGACATTCTTTCGTTGACCTCCCTGATGTTCGACGTACTCCCCTCCAGTCTGGGGCCGGCCCCAGCACCTTCCCTGGAACCATAAATCTGCCAGTTGCTTCTTCTGACAATCAGACTTCTGAAACTGTGTTAAAAGAAGCCTGTTATTATAAACTCGCGAAAATGCATCGTATTACCAACGACCGTTTTCAGACCTCAACCGCAGACTTTAGTTTACGATTCAAATCCATGGACAATCTTTCTCTTGATGAAGCCCTTACTATTCTCTACACAACACTAAACGAAATCATTGGGATAATTACTGAACCAGCCCAACCTCATGACAAAATGAGGATAGGTCTTGAGTCTCCCAGTTTAGACTTTCCGATTGTAGTCCCTATAAAATCTGTTGAAGACTACAGTGCAGACTTTATACTGGACAATATAAAGAAAGTCCTTCAGTCGTATCAGGACTTCTCCTTTGACTCTGGCGTACTTTTAACTTTGACCGTAATTTCTATGCCAGAACCTGGTTATGGCAAACGCGGTCTCGGGAATTTGCATACTAGAAAAATTCTTGACCTACCGGAATGGCTGAAACAGAAGAAATGCATCATCCAAGTCAAAGAAGCCCAAGATTGTTTGCTTCATGCCGTCGTTATTGCAGCCGGTATTGTGGAACACAATATTGAAAAAGCGGCCAGGCTGTGTCAACCCAAGCTAGGAAAGCGGTCACAAGACCGCACCTTAAAGAAACTTATTCGGATGGATCAAGCATCTCCGTCGAGGCTAGAGAAGGTCCGTCATTTGCAGAAGGCTTGTCAATTTGTGGTCGGACAACCATTCACAGTCAATGACGTTGCTACAGTTCAGAACATATTAACAGACATACAAATCAACGTTTGGTCAATTGAAGAGTTTGGCAAAAACGTTTTCTCTGGACCATTTAAAGACAAACAAGTAAATTTGCTGCTATACAGTGGTCACTTTGATGTGATCACAAAAATGGCTGCTTTCTTAAATACGAAATTCTACTGTCCCAAATGCAAAACAGGATTTCATGAGCCTCGCCGGACGCACAAATGTCCTGTCGGCTGCTCACTGTGCCAATATACACAGTGCCAAAACAAGTATGAATCTCCGAACCCAGGATTGCAGCAGTACTGCAATAGCTGTAATCGATATTGGTTAACCCAGGATTGTTATGAGAACCATCTTTCTGGAATTTGTGAAAAGCTGAAACGGTGCAAGCAATGTTTTCGCATTATTAAAACATCCAAACTCGGTAATCATCATTGTGGACTGATATACTGTCCTGTTTGTCGAAGTTGGCAGCCTGCAGACCACAAATGTTATATGCAGCCGGTTAAATCTAAACAACACGAAACTGATGACTGTTGTGACGCCAGAAACAGCATCGAAGAGCAAGGTGAAGACATTTCCTATTTTTCCGGTGATGAAACAACTGATCAGAGAGCTGAAGAATGGAGACAAAGGGTAGAACAAGAGGATGAAATGTATGCAGACATGTTGCTATCAGACGAACTGCCACATCCGCCCAAACATCAAAACAAATATTTTGTTTTTGATTTTGAGTGTATGCTACACGATGGTGGAAAGCATCAACCTAATTTATGCATCGTACAGTCAATGGAAGAAAGACCTCAACAATGGTCATTCTCCGGTATCTCTGCTGGAAAGGACTTCTGCAACTGGGTGTTTAACACCAAAGAAGTTCAAAATTCGACTTTCATAGCACACAACTTTGGAGGATACGACGCTTTCTTTATAATGGATTACCTGCACGAAAATGCAATTAAGCCAAATGTTATCTACAGAGGAGGCCGTATACTCACACGTCAACTTATTGGCCCAAACATCCGGTTTGTGGATTCCTTTAACTTCATACCAATGCCCTTGGCAAAATTTCCGAAAACTTTTGGAATTTTGGAATTAAAGAAAGGATACTTTCCTTACATGCTGAACACGCCGGAAAACCAAAATTACCGAGGCCCGTTTCCATCCTTAAGCTATTTCGACGTACAATCAAGAAAAGCTCGACAGAATACACGGAAATCTGCTCATGGCACAGAAAAGAACAACTTGCGTATGAGTTGTCAAATAGGAAATACGACTTGCAGCGTGAATTAATGGACTATTGTTGCAGTGACGTTGAAATCTTAAGACAAAGCTGTATTGCTTTCAGACAATACTTTTTTGATGTTACTGATGGAGTGGATCCATTTGCCCAGAGTATTACAATTGCGTCCGCGTGCAATTATGTTTTCTGGATTCATTTTCTTCAGGAAAACACCATTGCTATTATACCAGCAAATAGCTACCAACCACAAAGCACTATTCAGCAAATCTGCATTAGTCTGGATAAAATGGATAAGCAAAAAGACAGAAACATTAAGCATGCCTTAAACGGAGGCGAAGCGAAATTGGTCCATACTACGCAGATGATATTGGGAAGATAATCCAGTCCTACACATGACGGAAAAATTTGCTACGAGTTCCATGGGTGCTATTTCCATGGGCATCACTGCTTGCTCTCTCGTTCTCATAATATTAGTCCTCAGATGGTGAAAGAGTTGAAACAGCGGTACCAACGAACGCTTGACCGAAAGCTATTTCTTCAAGAAAAGGGCTATGATGTAGAAGAAATTTGGCAGTGTGAATATTTGAAGTTACTTCAATCCGATAACGAACTGAAGATGATTGCAGATAGTCTGGGCTCATTTCCGGAGCCGCTGCAGCCAAGAGATGCTCTTTTCGGTGGACGAACCAATGCCATTAAATTATACCATTCAATACAGGATGATAACGAAGAAATCGGTTACACAGATATAACTTCCTTGTATCCTTGGGTCAACTACAACTGTGAATATCCCATTGGACACCCAAACGTTATTACTGAAAACTTTCAGAATATTGAAAATTACTTCGGATTTGCCAAATGCTCAATTCTGCCGCCACGAGGGCTATTTCTTCCTGTTCTTCCCGGTGAAAAAATCAACTGGAAACTAATGTTTCCTTTGTGCTGCACTTGTGCAAAGATTTGCAATCAAAAGAAAAGTGCGAGCATTCTGAACAGGAAAGATTGTTGCACGGAACATGGTGCACCCTGAGATTCTAAAGGCCCTAAGTCTGGGATACATTCTGGTTAATCTGGAGGAAGTGTGGCATTGGGAAACCGTGAGTCCTGATTTATT
>JASAND010023204.1:0-12208 GCA_030248195.1 Trissonchulus latispiculum
GCCGCTCATAAATTGCTCGTAAACTGCTCATAAGAGATAAGATAGGAGGGACTTAGGAGCTAGATTTAGGAGCCCTTTGTGAAACGCCCTACAGTCTCGTATTTTTAAGCCAAAGATAAGAGAGTTTAGGTTTTTGGCCTTAGGCTCCCAGTAGTTAGAGAAGACATGGGATTGGTTGTTATGGCTGGAAAGAGGACACGAAAATGAACATTTTTGCTTTTACAGCCTTTGACGTATCTGCAGTGGTTAAGTGAGTATAAGCAAAAAACTGTTTTTTGGGTCAAAAAATGGCCACTTTCGAGGAAATCAGTTTTTTCAAAATTACTGCAACATGTTAAGGACAAAGTTGGCTTATATATATTCAATCGATACAGCGTCTAAATGCACATTTTATGAATGCCTATTAGCCGAACTTTATTGCTTTAAGCTAGAGATTTGGCCGAAAAACCATTTTGGCGAAACTGCGATTATTTTGTTTCGAACATCGATTTCTCAAAAACTGCTCGACGGATTCCGGAGATTTTTGGCAGAATTGAAATTCGTACTTCTGCGGAGGGAAGTTTTTCGTGGTTTGAGCTAAAACAACTCCAGATGCGAGAAAACTGAATACAAAGTTGCGAAATTTCGTGTCGTCGCACATTTGCCGGATTTTCTGGAGTATTGAGGCTTGTTCAGCCAAATCCAAAAAAACGACCCTCGGCCCATATGTCCTCTGTATGATAGCACAAGAAAAAATTTTGGCCGATTCTTCAGTTTTGAGAAATCGATGTTCAAAAATGTTTGGTCTATATTCATCCCGTTAGATGTCAGCAAGTCTGAAACTTTTTGCAACTTTTTTGCAAATTTTGCTAGTTTCGTAAGCTCATGTGAATCTACAGATAATAAGGTTTAAAACGATGTATAAAGCTCTTTCCAACTCCTAAAATTGCGAAAGTTATAGCGTTTCAAAAAAATCACCACAAAAGCACGGAACAAAAGGATACCAGCCCCTTAAGCGAACATGATCCCTTAAGTGAGCATGTTCTCTTAAGTGAAATCAGAAAACTTTCCAATTTTGCCCGTATTTCACTTAAGAGAATATGTTCCCTTAAGCGCGAAAATACGGTAGTATTTTTCGTTCTGCACTGTGCTGTACGTTGCGCTGTATCTGCGTTGTATGCGAAATCCAGGAAGCAATCGGCAGATTACCTATCCACTTTCATCATGTTGTTAAAGTAAAACGAGGTTTCTAATTGATCAAAATTTCTATTAGTGGGCCCAGTTTTCAATCCAAAGCTAATCAAAACGCAAAGTTATTTCTTTGCTTTATTCTGTACAGAAGCAAATACTTGTCATTTTCGCCATACCGTGCTAGTTTGAGCACTCATTAAGTTCAGGCATTCAATCCTTAGAAGATTACAAAGCTCATCAAAACTACAAGAACTACTGTCAGTCGGCGTGCTTAGCTAAACATATGCACTGTGCAGTGTTCTAAAGTTGGAAGAGGGGCGCCCGGGGAGAATTGTTTGGAATAGTGGATCAGCCCCATTTCTTTGTCGCCGGAACATCCCTGCTACCTAATAGAACTAACTAAAATAATTTGGGTTGTTGACTGAAAGTGAAAATGTAATGGCCGGCTCATGCTCCAACGGAGAAACGGAACAAAGGAGAAACAGTTCAAAAAGGAGGATCACCGGACACCGGTTCATGCTTACGTCAGCTATGAACGGAGTAACGGAGAAACGTACAAACGGATCAATAAAAAAAGAGAAAAACCAAGTTATTTAGGTTAACTCAAAATTCTCCGGTATGTAGGTTTTTACGGTTTTGCTCAGTTCTAGATTCAGTAACAACTTCCTGACTTTATTGCTAAAAATTATGCAAAATATTTAGTTCTGGAAAAATAATTTACTGTTGAATAACGTTATTTTCGCCCCTTTTCTACGTTTTTGTCTCAGTTTCTCTGTATCTCCGCTTCTCATTTGCTCCGTTTGTCCGTCGTCTACCGGCTCTCAGCCAATCAGAAGCACAAACTGTCTACACAATAGAATGTTGAATCTATGTGTTTCCGTTCTCCACTTATCCGCTGTTCTGTTCAAGCATGGACCGGAGACGGTGAAATTGTCCGCTTCCCATTTGTCCGTTTCTTCGTTGCTCCGTCGGAGGCCAGCCTTAACCGACCTTAACTGCTCGGCATTAATGGAACCGTGTCTTCTGGTCACTTTTTGGACCGAGTCACAGGGTGAAGACCTTTGACCACATCCTGACTTGGTTTTCTTGAGTTTCCACAAGATTTAAAAATTTTCGCTTTTATATATAATTGTTAAATAGTAAGCAATCTCTGTTTTGTGAAACCAGTTCAGAAGGTTCTCGTAAGGGGGTTTCACAGGTCTTCTAATTTTTGTCCAAAGGAGATTCAGGAGCAAAATTTAGGAGAACTTTGTGAAGCATGCCTCAAAATCATATCTTTCATGTTGTTTGTTATGCTTTTCATCGCGGCCAGCCAAACATGTGTAGACTTGTCCTGTACTGTGTAGCACTGTGTCTGGCATTGACTATTTTGGATGCTGAGCTTATTACCAAGAGTACATAATATATAATGGTCAAAAATGTTATTATTCTATTTACTATATAATATATTTTCAGTGAATCGATTGACCACTGTTTTGAATAATCGTGTTGACTTCTGCCGAATGGCCACCGAAACATCTACGTATCGAGGCCGTGTCAGTTTGCTCATTAAGAAAGAGGGGATTGCTCCTACGGCGATTGTCAATGTTACCGATGATGTTACAGGAGAATCCTGGCCTGTAACTGTGAGCGGCGATACCGTGTATCGTGGTACAGAAAATCCTGCTGCGACCTATCTTTTGGTAAGCGCGTTTGCTGTTCCGTTTTGTCTAAACTTTTTCTCTTCATGTCAAATTAATAATTAGGATTGTGGACATAAGCAATCATGAATGTTATACCACGGTTGAATGAAATCTCCAGATATGGATGGCAATAGAAAGGTGAGTTGCTGACTTGCCTTGTTGAGACGAGAAGTTGGACGGGCCAACTCGTTAGAATGCACGAAAATTGAGGTGGGTCCCCTGCCTGGGGCCAACGAAAGTCAACGAAATTGAAGCAAAGTTGGACCTGTGTATCGGACAAATATTGATGAAGTCAACCTTAGAATGCACCTGAATTATATTTTGATCGCTAATAAGATTAAAATGACAGCGGCATTCCTTCCATTCCGGAACTTAGCTTGTTTTTTGTTTTAGAAAGGTGACTATGTTGAGGTGAAAACAGGAGCTGTAAAGAAGCTAGCGACTGATCTGATGATTTTGGGCGGCAAAGCGGAAGGACAAGTGCGGTTCGCCAACGACGATTATGGCATCATAGAAACTGAACGGTACGTGCATTACACAAAGGGAAGTCTTAGTGATGTATTGCCAGCGATTGTGACATGGTTTTTGAATGATTGACTTTGTGCTATGTTTAGTATATTTTCAGTACAGTTAGTTTAGTCTCTTTCCTGAAATAACTACAGCCTTTTCTGACATTTGGGATTTCCCAACCTTCTTGGAAGCAATTTGGTCTGATCGGGAAAAAGAAAAACCCTTGAAGACATTTAGGCGAAATTTGCACGTCTGTTTTCTGAAACCATGTTAAATGGATCTTGGAGGCCGATGTATAGTCAGGGGGGGGGAGAAAAACATGTATAGGGAAGCAAGCCTCCAACTTTTTCTTCGTTTGGATTTGGATCTGTTCGAGTTATGTACCGTTTTTTACCCTTAAATCGGGGAAAAACATGGCACGGATTTCTACCAAACAACCATTTAGAGTGCTTTAAAAAGGCGTTGTTTCAGCTGTTTTCAGCGTGCAAAACTACCTAGGCAGGCACCCTTCTAATCTCAGAGGTCAACTTTGATCAAGTACTGTACTTACAGAATCAAACTTACAAACCAAACTGCTACTGTAGGGTATGCTTCTAGACTTTCTCTTTCCAATGGGCTATACTAGGCAGCTGCAGCTGCTATGGTTGGGGAGTAGGCGACCATATTTTCCCCTTTTTCCGTCATGTCCCCCCCCCCTCTGACCATAATTGATGCAAAACTGGAAATATTTTAGACTTATTATATGCTCTTTCCGATGTTTGAGGTTTCTTCTTTATTCTAATTAGTATGTAGCCTTAAAATTTCGTATTACGCAGGGTGGTTTGTATTTGCCTATTATAATTTTTCCCTTCTCCAGTTGTTGACACTGAATTTATACATATTAGTTTTTGTTTTCAGATTTGGAAAAGTCCTCTTTGATGCCAGTGTTTGTCCACACAGCGACACCAGTCAGATTCCACGGGATTGTTCAGTGCTGGTTGAAGTTAAGCAGAAAGCTAATACGGAGCGATCCGAGAACAGTCCAAAGTTTATGTACGAGGTGAAAGAGTTTAAATTTGCTGCTGCTGCTACGCTGCCATCCCAACCGACCCCGCAGTCACCACAGGCTGCTGCTGTTGATGTAGCTGTTAGATCTGTCGGCTCTGGCGTCTGCGTAAATGATTTGCTATCGGGTCAACTAGCTTCCTCGCTCAGAATTGCTGAGGACAATATCACTGGACCAGCTACTACTGTAGAGATGAACAGAGGGAACAGAACATCTGGACAGCCATTGGCATCTGTCGCCCAACAGCAGGCTAGTCCTGAGACAACCAGTGTGGGCCGAATGCCATTACCGCGGGCTTTGAAGCCAGGAGAACTGGCTGGCTATGGACAGGTGGTCACAGTTTCAAAGGATTTTGGTATCATAGCCGATTCACGCGCAGATGGTGATCGTCGAGTCCTCTTCTTTCCGGACAGTTTTCACCCGTCTATGGGCGGAATGGGCAGTGATTGCAGTATTTTGAGAAACAAAGAGTTGGCCTATATTGCCACCGCATCCGACGCGCCGCTGGAAGTTTCTGAGGGCTGTTCAGCCACTCATATGGCCGTCTCTATTTTCTTTATTCCTGAGGAACATCGTCCTGAGCCAAGGACGACAGCAGCCAGAGATGGCTCTATCCGACACCAGCAGCAGCCACCTGTTGAAGTCGTTCGACTGGAAGGCCATCTGTCAGGTCGAGGTCAGCCTGACTCCGGCTACCGACCACCCAACTCCAGGGCTGAAAGCAATCTCTCTCTGCAGCCGTCCCCTGGAGCCGCCAATAACGGCTCTTCCTTCTCTGGTTCACAGCCGCGTAGTGGGAATCCGTCGCCTTTTCAGGTTCAGGAATCACCAGCGGGCGCTCAAGGCTTCGTTTCACAGTCTTCTTCCCATCCCATCAGTGCCCCCGCTATTGCTGAGACCGGTGCTAAGCGAAGCATATCCACGTCTACTGACCGCATCGACTACAAGCTTCTGGTGGATCAGGCGGTTCGTATGAGTAAGATAGCCACCACTATTTTCCGTGATAGACCAGAAATGTTGGATCGACTGAAACAGAATTGTCCGATGCTGATGGATTTGATGACAACTGCAGCCAGGGAACGCCAGGCTCGACCGGCACAAGCTCAAAATTAAGGAGTTTTGCTTGACTCCGGATTGCTCTGGGCATGTTTGTGGACTTTGACATTTTGCTTTGCTATCCTGCTTTTTTGTTTTATCTGCCATGTATCTTAACAAAACGCATTTTATCTTGTTTTAAGTTTCGTTTACAGTGAAGCAGGAGGATGGCTAGTTGTCCAGTTTTCCAAAACGTTTTGATGCCTATAGTCAGTCAGTAATTCAGAATCACCCGGTAAAATATAATATATCCATTCGACAGGGGCATATCTAGAATTTTGGAGAGAGAGAGAGAGAGAGGGTTCACTACCCTCACTTTAAGTAGGAGGACCTTAAATTAATTTAAAAATGGATAGTTTTATGCTAAAGTAAACGAAAAGTTTCTTTTTGGCACCCGAAAAGGAAGGGCCTCCTAACCCCCTTATCCGAAGCACTGTTAACAAGCTAGTTGCAGTATTTAGTCGATTTGTCTTTTGTTACGTCAAGTCATCTGCCTACATTGAGTCACTGTTTTTACATTCGATTTGTAGGCGCCTCCACTAATCAGATTCTGTTCTGTTTTATTAGTTGTTTGCTTATTTTAGGTAAGGTGGAGACAATGCATGAAAGTTTGTTATTTCAGATGTCTTTCGTGATGTTTGTGATGTTTTTAACGTTGTAAACGGACTTGAACTGGATTATTTCTCATCTATTTTATATTTTTCTTCACTTCATATTATTTCAGACAGTCAAAATTACGTATTTTCTGAACGCCGAACTACGAGCAGTAGTGATGGTGTCGCTGTTTCAGTCAAGAACGATTGGTAAGACAGAACGAGTATATACGAATCAGACTTGGAAACAACAAGCTTCCACTATAACAGATTGACACAAACTAAGTTTAATTTAGTTATTGGTTATGAGTACTTTGTTTTGTAAGTTTCCGTAAACCAAATAATTTGTGTGCATTAAATTTTGTTGGTTACATTCTGTGGTGTTGGATTGCTATTTTCTGATGTCCGACAGAATAATTAGTTTTGCTTAGAGTGCAGTACTGGTGTATAAGTGTTTTATATATTCTGGCATAACTATGCTCTTGTTAATTACCAGTATTTACTGGGAGCTACTCTTGGCTCACCTGGGTTTACTTTTGGGAGGCGGGCCCCCTCACTTTTGGGTTCCCCCCACTTGACCTCTCTCCTTCCCCCAATCGGTTCCAACCCCATTTTTTGGGCTCCACCCCCATTTTTTGGGCTCCACCCACATTTTTTGGGCTCACTATAAGGTGCCCAGAAAAGGCCAAATTTTTAGGATTTTTTGTCAAAATTTTCAAAAGTTTCCGGCTTCGCCGAGATTTTTTGTCAAAAATAATCTATTTTGGTACTTAAACTCAATTTTTGAGCACTTTTCAGCATAGTTAAAGCAGGCTATTTTTACTGTATTTTTGCATTTTTAGACAATTTTATTCCCCCTCTTTTGGACCCCTCCCATTAGTGGGAAGGGGGCTCCCCCCACTCTCCTCACCCCCACTTTTTTCGCCTAAAATAAAACCCATCCTACGATACGCGATGGATGGTAGTTGTCTGAGTTGACAAGGAAAACCGGCCGAGTTTGAATTATGAAAGGGACATGGGGTGACCTGTTGAAACTTCTGACTTGATCTTTCTCTGTAATTTTGCATTGACAAACCAAGAGATTAAACTAATTTGGTATATATTATCGAATAAACCAAGAGATTAAACTAATTTGGTATATGATCCTGTAATGAATTTTAACGGTTTATTTTCGAAACGTTCCAATCAGTGCATTCCTAGTTATTGATAAAAATTAAGGGTGAATTTCGTTCTAATTGTCAAGAAATAATACATAATATACTTTTTATTTATATCGACTTATGGCTATCCTGTAAAGTACTTGAAAATATCGCATGGTTTGTTGTCTGCCATTAATGAAACTGCTGCCAATAAATCACAGTATTTGAAATGCTTTATTAGTTGGTTATTGCCTCGTTTTTAGAAAGTAAGCAGTGATAAACTAAAGGACGTATCAGATTCTTAATTTTGACCTAGTGTTTTATGATTAAATAAAGATCGTTGCAATTGGAAATGGCCAAGCCCAAGACCAGCTTTGTTGTATTTCTGAGGAAATAGCTACTAGGCATGGGCACGGGTAGTCGGGTACCCGACGGGTACCCGGGTACCCGAAAATTTTCGGGTACCCGGGTCCTGCTTCGGGTCCCCGATATCCAGTTAAAACCGGAAAAAACCGGATAAAACCGGATAAATTTGGATCAAGCAGAGAAATTTTTTGGCTCAGAAAATTTTTAACCACCGAAAATTTTTGGCTAAGAAAATTTATTACCACCGATGACTTTTTCAGTTTATTATAAAATTTTTAATATTTATTATAAAAAAAGATACTACAACAGAAAAACGAAGTAATGGGAAGAGGAATTAGTCCTGATATTTTTTCAAACATTTTATAATTTTCTATTTTTAGATTCGTTTTTAAAACATTAAATTTACCTTGCTCTAATAATTTTTTCTTTCCTGTTAGAGCAATATGCAGAAGTCGATGAATTAATTAAAACTTAAAATTCACAAAATACAATCAAAATATTCACAAGTAAAAACAAAACAAAAAAGTAAAACAATACTAATTACTATTAGATGGTGTCAATGGTGACTGAAATGATCTTGAAAGTTTAGTGATTCTATTTAATGCCACATGGTCAATTCCAACGTTGAAAAAGTTCCTTCACTAATGCACAACGCTCATTAGGTTTCAATTTTTGTCAACTTTAGCTGTTTCTAAACTGAATTCTGAACTCAGATAACGCTCCCAGATTGTTTGAATATTCATTTAACCAAATGTTGAGCATAAGAGCTTCTGGATGATTCTTTGGTATGCGCACGCCTTAGTGACTGAGAAAGTTTATCCAAGTTGAGGGAGATGGTTTACTCTGACTTTCTTCGGATAGTGGAATTGTAATGACGATAAATGAATTTATTTCAAGGAATATTTAATAAATGTCTTGTAAACGTTTAATAAAAGTTCAAAAGGACTTGCACCTCTCATCAGTTTTACGTTTAGTAAAGTTACTTCAAAAGCAAAAGGACAGAGGGAGGGAAAGTGAATTGGAGCAATTCCTTTCAGGTAAAAAATTATAATTTTAATCTAAATTGAAAACACTAATCTCAACACATAAGTCTATTTATTGATTGAGTGAGTATAAAATTTTACATTTGTTGTCAGCAAAGTGTAGTGTTCGATCTAAAAAAATTAAGTTTTTTACCTAAGCCAAGACATTTTATTTTTACTTGGTTTCATTAAGAACTTACGTAAAGGGAAACGAAAAGAAACTACGTTAAACTTAGTACTTCGTGCAGGGTTTGCTTGTTTGCTGCCTTTTGTGCTGTTCCAATTTCCAGAGACAAGCAGTTGAAGTTAGCAAAATTTTGTCATGGGGATTTGCTCTTATAATCCGTACTTTCTAAAATTTGTTAACATTTAAAGGTTAGAGGAAGCGGACAGGGCAACGGTGGCACGAAACTCAGAAAATCTCTGATCTGAGCGCGGTAATAAAATAAAAACCAATGTTGTCCGTATCAGCATCAGCTTCTGATACCGTGTAGTGTTGGGATTGGCCGAAAATTTCCATGGTTGGCTTGGCTTGGCTTGGCCGGAGTTTGAAGTTGGCCGGCCAATTGGCCGTTGGCCGTTGGCTGGCCATTGGCCGTTGGCCGGCCCAAGGCCAAAGGCCAAAGGCCAATAGGCTGGGCGTTGGCCGTTGGCCGATGGCCGGCCAATGACCGTTGCCAACGGCCAGCCAACGGCCAACTGGTTGGCCGTTGGCCGCTCGTTGGCCGTTGGCTGTTTCTTGGCCGTAAGCTATTGGCCGTTCTTTAGCTATTTGTCAACGTTGGCGAGCTGGAATTTACTATTTTTATTTGTCTACTGTGCTTAATTAGGCGTCAACTTAACTAAACTTTATTTCAATAGTAGAATTTACAATTTACAATATTTGTAAAATAGTTTTTCCAAGCATTTAGCTCCAACCCGCGACAACTCTGTTTTAATTTTGCTGGAGGACCGCAATAAAGTGATGAGACGTTCACCGCCAGACAAATTTAAAAACTACGTTATTAGCACACTTAAAATTTGCATGCAATTAGCAAATTTAATTGTAAAATAACGCTAATAACGATAAAAATTGTCAACATCTAAGTGAAAATCTGTAGTACTGTATCTAATGTAACGTTTATACAGCAACATGTTTATGATATTATGAAGCAAAATTAAATTTTTCAACTCAGTTAAGGCACAAAATCAGTAAATTTGAGCTTGGCCAGCACTCGGCCATTGGCCAGCCAACGGCCAAAGGCCAGCCAGTTGGCCGTTGGCCGCTGGCCGTTGGCCGGCCAACGGCCATTGGCCGGCCATCGGCCAACGGCCAACGGCCAGCCAATTGGCCGTTGGCCATTGGCCGTTGGCCGGCCAACGGCCAATGGCCGGCCAAGCCAACTGGCCGAGAATTTCTCGGCCAACGGCCAATGGCTTGGCCGGCCAATGGCCGGCCATTGGCCAGCCATTGGCCGCACCGGCCAATGCACAACACTAATACCGTGACAATTAATTGAAAGTCCCTATAATCCATTTTAAGTCTTTAAAACTCCCTTCAAATAACTTAGGAATGAAAATCTATCCAATCTGAGCTCAATGTGAATAAGGACCCCTGAAAAAACTTAAATTTCAAAATGGTCAAATCCGAAAGATAGGTTAAAAATTTCTCGGGTACCCGAAAGTCCTCGGGTACCCGGGTACCCGGGTACCCGAGTACCCGGGTACCCGGGTACCCGGGTAGTGTCGCAATTACCCGACATAGGGCTTCGGGTAGTACCGGGTACCCGGGTCCAAATTTTTGGACCCGTGCCCATGCCTAATAGCTACAGCCAGCCATGCCGTTATTTGGGGGGGGGGGGGAAAGAATGATAAATTTTACTTAAAGATAAAATGATCCTTGAATTTCATAATTTGATCAATAGCATCATGCTGTGCTGGGTCCAAACTGTTGGCACCACTTGCTTTTCATCTGTGCTCTGCTTAGGATGTCATATTTTCGCCTTTTTAAAACGTATTGTTTATATCAAGGAGGTAATAGCTGTACATTTTACTTGAGTTTTCTTTCTCGAGAGAGAATGAGAATAAAGAAAATTTTGTCCCCTCGAAAAACGACGTGGCTGTATTTAGAAGCCGTAACAGGATATAGCTGAAATTGGAGTGAGAGAGAGGGTTGTTCTATTCTTTCAAAACTCGTAGTTGTTTTGTGTGTGAAGATATAAATTTACACCGTAAATTCATAATTGAAATGTAAATTTACGCCGTAATCATAAACCTAGTCTTATTTGGTGCAAACGGCCGATGGAACAAAACTGACAAAAACGAAACCTACCTGCTGGGGCATGCTGCTGCAGTTTTATAGCAGGGAAATATATATAAATTTACGGTAAATTTATATTTTTCCCTGCCATAAAACTGCAGCAGCATGCCCCAGCAGGTAGGGAGGTTTCGTTTTTGTCAGTTTTGTTTCATCGGCCGTTTGCACCAAATAAGATTATATAGGTTTATGATTAACTTTAGTTTAACTTATGTTTCCGATTAACATTAGAATACATAAACTCAAGGTTAAGACTAGACTACAGCACCTCTAAGGAAGTAAATGCTTTCAAAAAATTTAAATCTAGTTAAAATATGCAAACGTTGATTGCTAGCCATATCGGAATGAAAGAGGAACATATTAGGCATGGGCACGGGTCCAAAAATTTGGACCCGGGTACCCGGTACTACCCGAAGCCCTATGTCGGGTAATTGCGACACTACCCGGGTACCCGGGTACCCGGGTACTCGGGTACCCGGGTACCCGGGTACCCGAGGACTTTCGGGTACCCGAGAAATTTTTAACCTATCTTTCGGATTTGACCATTTTGAAATTTAAGTTTTTTCAGGGGTCCTTATTCACATTGAGCTCAGATTGGATAGATTTTCATTCCTAAGTTATTTGAAGGGAGTTTTAAAGACTTAAAATGGATTATAGGGACTTTCAATTAATTGTCACGGTATCAGAAGCTGATGCTGATACGGACAACATTGGTTTTTATTTTATTACCGCGCTCAGATCAGAGATTTTCTGAGTTTCGTGCCACCGTTGCCCTGTCCGCTTCCTCTAACCTTTAAATGTTAACAAATTTTAGAAAGTACGGATTATAAGAGCAAATCCCCATGACAAAATTTTGCTAACTTCAACTGCTTGTCTCTGGAAATTGGAACAGCACAAAAGGCAGCAAACAAGCAAACCCTGCACGAAGTACTAAGTTTAACGTAGTTTCTTTTCGTTTCCCTTTACGTAAGTTCTTAATGAAACCAAGTAAAAATAAAATGTCTTGGCTTAGGTAAAAAGCTTAATTTTTTTAGATCGAACACTACACTTTGCTGACAACAAATGTAAAATTTTATACTCACTCAATCAATAAATAGACTTATGTGTTGAGATTAGTGTTTTCAATTTAGATTAAATTTATAATTTTTTACCTGAAAGGAATTGCTCCAATTCACTTTCCCTCCCTCTGTCCTTTTGCTTTTGAAGTAACTTTACTAAACGTAAAACTGATGAGAGGTGCAAGTCCTTTTGAACTTTTATTAAACGTTTACAAGACATTTATTAAATATT
>JASAND010023205.1:0-12038 GCA_030248195.1 Trissonchulus latispiculum
ATATATGCTGTTTTTTCCCGTATAGGAGAATCCGCATGAATGGACTCCAACACAGATTGCTCAAGCTTTTCCTGTAACTGTAGACGGTGTGACTACACTGCTGCGCAGAGGCGTGCCTCCCATGCCACCAGACCTGATCTCTCAACATGACAGCTTGGTAGGCGCACTTTGCACAGCTTGGAAATGAAAACGTATCTTACGATACGGTGGTGATGATATAGGTATACTAAGTAGCAGATGTGTGATTTTAATAATTTGAAAGTTTTAGTTGGCTGGCTTTCTGCTTGGAACAAAATTTGCTCTCGCTTAGATTGAAAATTAATTTGCTTCTCCGACTGAATTCTTGATCATAATTGTTGTCATGATGTATATAGTTCCTGGCACAAATCCTGATGCACACATTATCCTAGTGTATTTACAATTACGCTGACGAGCCAAGCTGCTATATGAGTGTGCTCAGGCCTCCTACTCTTCCTATTTTTTCTATTTTTTCCTATTTTTCTTCGAAATTCCTAGTTTTGATGAAAATTCCTATTTTTTCCTAGTTTTTCATTATTTTTATTCAGTTTTGAATTATTTCAGTATTATTGTCTGAGAAAATGTTTATTGTACGCTTTCATCCCGGATTTTCAAAAATTTTCGGCTTCGCCGACAAGTCTTTGTCTGCAACACTATCACAATCTCGTGGTTTCGCATGCGATTGAAAGATTAATTTTCTAAATCTTTCCTTTAATTTAATTAATTTAGTTTAGTTAATTATGTGTATACAGTACATTTCACGAAAACCAGGCCTGTTGGCGAAGTTTGCAAATTGTCGGAATATCGCGAACTGACGTCGATTTGTGCAAAAATTGGCGAAAAGTCCTATTTACTAGGAGACATTTCTTGTTTTTTCGCCAACTTTGTTTAGAACTTGGCGAAAATCGCAAATACTGCGACATTTTGCCGTTTTCTACAATTTGGAAATTACGCCACCAGTCCTGCTTTCCTGTTAATTACGCCACCACTTTTTAACACTAGATTTTTACATATTTTAGAAATTTTTACACACTACTTTACGAAATTTTTTACACTTTTTCACAACTACATATATATACAGCCGATTGTGAAAAATAGTATTTCAAATATATATATATGTATAGTACGTACGTTACAGACAGGTTTTGTTTCAGTATATACGTGAAAATCACATTAAAAGTACCTATTCTATTTCAACAAGTAAAAAATGACATTGAAAGTAAAGACGGTGGTTGGACCCTGTTGAGGTTTTTTGGGAATTCATTTTCGATTAATAAATTGCCGACTATAACTCAGCTGCAACTGAATCTCGTGCCAGATAACCTGCTCAGAGGATTGTTTCCTTTCATTGAAAATTTAGAAATCCTGCAAGATGGGTTCTTTAAAGTGAACATTTCAGTCAATAAAATCGAACGAAATGCCCAATTAATTCTAAGCCATAATGGAACAGTAATTTCAGAATCAAAAATTTCACAGCCAAAACAATTTTTGAAATCTAAAATACCAGACAATATATACTCTGACAGATTTTTTAAACCGATATCATTCTCGTTATTTGAAAATTTTCAAACTTGAAATATAAGCAGCGAAAGTGAATGGTGTTATGTCGAGCTCATTCAAGGTAGTCAGTGGTGTTCCACAAGGTAGTGTGCTTGGTCCGTTACTGTTTTTGGTCTATATAAATGATGTGGTTAGCCGTGTGGGGTTAAGTAAGATTAAGATTTATGCTGATGACACTAAATTATATTTCACATGCAAAACGCAAAATGAATTTCAAAGTATGTTGAACGATATTTGTAATATATTCAATTGGGCAAGTGAAAATCAATTGAAAATTGCACTTGAAAAATGTGTCCTGGTTCACTTTGGATATAATAATCCAAAGCAGGTATATGTTGTTAATGGAGTAAAAATTCCCACTGCTGAAATTGTTAAGGATTTGGGTGTGTTTGTTGATGAAAATCTCAAATTTTCTGCACATTGTGTTAAAATTGCTGCCAAGGCTGCACAGCGATCAAATTTGATTTATAGACGCTTTCTTTGTCGTGATAGGGATTTCTTCGTGCAATGTATCTGACGTATGTTAGACCTATTGTGGAATTTAACTCTGTAATCTGGAGCCCTCATCTTAAAAAGGACATAAAGATCATTGAGAGTGTACAAAAGCAGTTCACGAAGAGAATACCAGGATTACAAAATATGCCATATTCTGAAAGACTTAGAATACTTGGGATGGATAGTCTTGAAGCTCGTCGTATTAAAGCTGATTTGTTGCAGTGTTTTAGAATAGTTCATGGGAAGACAATTTAAATGTTGAGGACTATTTTTGTTTTAGAAGTAGTAGTGGACTAAGAGGTCATAACAAAACCTTAACTTCTGCAAAGTTTTGTAGAAATGAAAAAAAGTACTTTTTTAGTAACCGTGTAGTGCAGATATGGAATAATTTATCGTCCGAACTTGTAGGCTCTGCAAATCTGAACATATTTAAGCGTAATCTGAAGGATTGGGATGTTTCTAGGTTCTGCCAATTGTTTTAACTGAGCACAAATAAGCACTGTTTGCACTCTTTCCAGTAATGTTTTATTCCGTTTGACTTTATGACTTTTGTTTCTTGTAGTGGATGCACGTAAGTAGTTGTACTGCGACTCTGTGTAATCCTTTTCAGTAAAGTGTTTACCATAAATTTTGGAAAATTCTGAAATTAAATAATTTGAAATGCTCTTGATTTTCAGATCTCACTAACGCAAGTAATCTAATTGGTACTTTCTATATTTTTCTTTTGCTAAATCTGTCGTCACTTTATAAATGCAAAAAACATTAATAATTTCTGGAGGATTGCGAGCAATTAACAAAATTCTTGGTCAAGATCAAAATAAATCAAGCGGTAACCGAAGACCCCCTCATGGAAAATTCAATTAAAGTGATAGCTGTAAAATGTAGTTCAATTACAAACTGCAAAGTCCATAGAGAGTACCAGGGGTTTTTTTGGTCGCCGAACTTTAGGCCAAATGGCCTCAACGACTCAAATTTTTTAGGCCATCAGCCAAAAAATTTAGGCCATCCAAATTTTGTTAATTTTTAGGTTGTGCGTTATTGTACGCATTGTTAAATTACAGTTATCATGTATTCATGCGTTATCTATTCAAAACTCGCCATCGTCACTGTTTAAGCCACCGGAAAAACTACGTTTTTACCTTAAAATGGCAGAACAGAACTCGTTAGCACAGAAATAATAGTGCACGACAGTATTAATTAATTAATAAATTTTTATTGAAAATTAAAACAGGTATGAGCATACTAGCACAGAGAACCAACGAAAGACAAAATTAAACTGATAGAAATAAAGTTAAACGACATATGTACTAAAAATAGCATTTCTTTGATGAAATCTTTATATATAATTAATATCTTAATAAATAATTATCTTTATAAAACTTGAATGTGAATTTATAAGTGTAAATAGACAACGTAACTAGCTGGCGGCTGGCGCAGCCCAGAAATACAAGTGAATAAGTATAAATAAATTGGCGCCGAAGGCTCGAAACATTTTTTAGAAAAGTATATACTGTTTTTGCTTAAAAATCAATAAAATTTAACTGGGTTTTGTCGAAAATTTTAGTCCAACTGGCCTCAACGCAACGGCCAAAATTCTTTAGGCCATCGACTCATAAATTTAGGCCATGGCCTAAGCTATGCCCTAAAACTTGGAGAGTACCAGAAAACAATTCAATTTTGGTCCGGAGTTGTCCGAGTGTCGCATTTGGGTGGGTCGACTATTTTGGGCACCCGTCGGAGGAATTTTGCCAAACTTGTTACGGTTGGGGCTTGTGGCTATTTCGTGCAAAAAATTTCAGCTGCTGCTTGTTAGCCGTCTAGTTGGGTTTTTTGTGAATTTCTGGGGTGATTCTTCTGTGAACATTGCTGTACCGTTGTTCTGCTTTGTTGTAACAAGCTTGAAGGTGCTAAAAGCTAAATTAATACTGTTAATTCAATATTGATTCGCCCAATAGGCTTCATTTAATTTCCTATATTTTCCTATTTTTAGCTTCGAAAATTCCTATTTTTTGCAAGAAAAAATTCCTATTTTTTCCTATTTTGTCAAAATTGCTCAGTAGGAGGCCAGGTGTGCTATAAACTGCTAACCTTTCTTTTCGCACATGTATACATATAGACAAGAGTACATAATAATTACGTATATAAGAGTGTGATCTCTGTTATCAGCTCTTGGGTACAGATTTGTGGGGGGGTCAGCCGTTAGCGTGCAGAGCATGTACCTTGATATAGACTTTTGTACTTTCTGATGTGCCAGCATTTTGTTTCGATTTGAGTCTGTTCTGTTTTTCAGGTGAACAAACGTTGGCACGCCCTTCAGCGCGGCCTGCCCGGCTTCGTGAACGAGTACACCCGGCGGCTGTTTCGCAGTGGACAGCTGGTCAATGTTCCCATCATCAGCGATTCCTCCCAAGCGGCTGCGCAGCGTTTGCTGCAGCAGCGTGCTGTGGCATTCGATGCTGAACGCAGCACGGACCTTAAAGGAAGGTCGGGATCGGAACCAGAATCCGCAAATGGTCTGCAGTTGTGGCAGGGTCAGCAAGACGATAGTGTGGCAACGCACGCTAGCGCCTACTGGCAGCGGCAACAGGCTGCAGGGAAAGGATTGAGGAATCGAAAAAGAAACGGGAAACAACGACCCACGCCCTCTGAACCGTCCAGCAACACGTTAACTAAGATGGCTGAGGTAGGCATTAATTATTAATTAATCATTAATAATTATTAATTAAGTAACTACTATTAATTCATTGGCACTTCAGTTTTGGATAGGAACTCCTTTTAGTTTGGTGCCACTGTAGCCTCGGTAGCTCAGTTGGCAGAGCGTCGGAGCGTTAATCCAGAAGTCGTGGGTTCGAGTCCCACCCGAGTCCCGAATTTTTCGGGTCTCAGGTGCGCTGAAGTGACAATTTAATTTCTTTCATTAATACTCGAGAGGTTTCTTTGCTATTAATCAAGTATTAATGAAATGAGATGTTGACATTCATAATTGAGCACTAATGCGAAAAATAGCGCTTGTGGTTCGCATGGTTTTGGAAACTGAGGTTTTAATGTTACCGCCTTGATACTTTCAGGAA
This sequence comes from Trissonchulus latispiculum, assembly GCA_030248195.1. Lineage (NCBI taxonomy): Eukaryota > Metazoa > Nematoda > Enoplea > Enoplida > Ironidae > Trissonchulus > Trissonchulus latispiculum. The sequence goes on from JASAND010023205.1 coordinate 5,145, forward strand.
TCAGAAATGTTATAGTTTGGTCCTATGGTTTTTGAACTTGACTGTTAGTTACTTTTGTGCTGTTTACTGTTGCATAATTTTTGAAAACGTTCAGATTACGAGCAACTTGTTGAAAACTGTGCGGAGGAAGGCTTAAGCTTATTCATTTAACCATTTGCAATTCGCTGGATTAAATTGGTTTAAATTCTTTACTGCGTGCGTATTAGTTTTAATCTAATCATCTGTTTTTAATAATATTTAAAGAAATACGGCCTTCTTAGACGCTGCCTTGTCTCAGGCGGCCATGAAAAACTGTCTGCTGAAGGTTTTTATCATTTTATTTTCTAGCCGTTTATAATGTTTTTCCATTGTTTTAGCATCATGTTAATAGCTGTAAAGATCGCTCTCTTGTATCAGACCACGTTGTCAAGAAGTAGTAGTTGTCATGATTTTGATTAATTTCTTTTGCAATATTGAACCAGATGAAGCAGTCGGCTTTGTTGAAATATTTTGGAATTGCCGATTGGTTCGCTTTCTGCTTTTTGGCCCGGAAGATGTCCATATCAGACCTAGTCCTTATCAAACTCCCCGGATTAACTGTCATGAACGCTTGTCTGCCCGTCTGCCGTTCTTATTGCGATCCTGAGCTCACAGACTTAATGTCTACTGGACACTTTAGTGTATATACATTGTAGATGAAGAATAAGTTGACTTTCTGCATAAACAACGTTGTCAGCTTGTAAGTTCCGATTTGGAGATGTGTTATGCGTATAATGGTCAAGTATTAGTTTCGTTCGCATAAAAAGTTCACAAATTTTTTCGAACTCGCTGCATGGAGGCCTTCGCTAGCCGCTTTTCGAAATTTCCCAGACAATGTTTTTGGTGTAATTGTACCAGGGATTTTCTTGGCGAAAAAGTGATGAGACATAAACACCAGGCCTAAAATCGCCCGCCCAAAATCTATACTTACAGGCTTGCCTGTTTTCTATGCATCTGCTGTGATTACGCGAAAAAGTTGTGCTAAATTCGATAATTTAGACCCGAAAACAAAACTGCCGTTGTCTGACGCACTACGGTGCTGGGGGGGGGGGCACAAGAAATTGGGGAACTCAAAAGGGAGGGGGGTTTGAGCCCCCATTCCCCCACCTCATCGGGAGTTAGGATTTCAACAGAAAAAGTTTTGTTTTTCGAAAAGTTTGAAATTTCGTCCTCAGCGCATAGCTTCCCACCCAACATTTCGATGATGCTTTTCACAAATCGGAACTTGAAAGATGACTTACAGCATAGTTCATAAATGTTATTGTTTTTATTTGGTTCTGTTTTTATCAAGTAAAACGTTGTTCGGAGGGAGCCAGACTTTGATTTTATTACATAGAATATTTGACGTTTGAAATATTCAGACATTTGGAAGACTGTTCTTCGCGATATTGGTATAATTAGACTCGTAGCTTCGGTACTGCTCTGATATCCAGCTTGATTGAGTTGTTTTTAACCAACCTTCCGGGGCCAGTTTCCTGGCTAAACATTCTGAACCGTAGGGTGATGATCATCACATTGTGATGTCTATTGCGCGTCTACAAACGTCAATATCATATAGCGCGCATCAACGCGCGGCGACGTGCGTCGATTGCGCGTAAACTGGCATGCTACAAATGGGCGCGTTGACGCGCGTAGACGCTTCCAGTGGTAGCATAGCACCAGGGCGTGATGTCACGTTTGGAGGCGTCGACGCACGTCTACGCGCGTCTAGAGGCGACTGGGACTTTGAGATCACCATAATGCACCAAACATCAACAACGTCCAGCTTATTAGTAGAGTTTGAGTGCCGCCCTTTCCGCCGAATATTATGGTTTTAATTCCCACCTGGTATCTAAATTTTTTAGTTTTTCTTGCTTAGATGGTTCGTTTTCGGTTATCACGATAGGACTCGAAAATCTTCGGTTTTCGGACCGCCATTAATCCAGCCTTTGGCTTATTTAGGTGACTTATTATGGGGGCTGAGGGGGGGGCTTCATGGTGCCCTCAATCGATTCCGGGGGGGGGCTCACCGAAAATGAGCGTATTCTTGAATAATTTTTCGATTGTTTACTTGATTTGTTTAGCGAAGAGTTAGTGAAATTTAGCATAGAGCTCAAAGATAGCAGAAAAATCGAAATGTTTACCCACAAAACGAAACATTTCATTGAACTTAACTTTTGAATAGGCGGGTATCCAGATTAACACGTTTCCTGCGCATGACATATATATATATATATGTCATATGAAAAAGAGCGCTGGGTGCGCATGACATATATATGTCAAATTTTGGAAATTTTTCAAAAAATCCTGGAAAATTAACGGTTGAAGCTGTGCAAGTAGTATAGTGCGAGTTTTTCGAGCCCCACTCCGGGAGGGAATGACCTTGAAAGTTTAATGTCCCTTGAGGTTTGTCTTTGAAAGTTTTCTTTTGTTAACCATCTGTTCTCCCTAGGGTTTTGTTTTCTACCTTCTCCCTGCCGTCCCTCTGAGTTCTTCCCCCGGGGGCTTGGGACCCGAAGAATGGGAAAGTTGTGCGAAGAGAACAAAACAAAACCTAGGAAAACAGATGGTTAACAAAGAAAACTTTCGAGATAAAATAAAGGGAGACATTAAACTTTCAAGGTCATCCCTCGAATTCGCGCTACTACTTGGGCCAACGTTGAATTCAGGATTTGAAAATTCAGATTTGGAATACCGCAGCGACGGGCCTTCAAGAAATATATATATAGTCGGGGGGGCGATTCAAAAGTTAAGTTCCGAGGATTTGTGGTAAACATTTCGATTTTTTCGTACTTTGACTCACAGCTCACTAACCTCGCTAAACGAATCAAGTAAACAATCGAAAATATTCAAAAATACAACTCGGAGGGAAATTGAGACCCCGGGAGTATTAAAATGCCAAGCGGATTAAGGGGCGGCAAACCGGCTTCGAGCACGTGAAGCCGAGAAAATCTCAAAAACGAGAAAAGCCAAAAAATTAGAGCGATTGGAATTAAAACATAAATTGGGGGAAAAAACGATTTTCAAGCTACTAATAAGCTGGAGTGTTGTTGGGGAATTAAGTCTAGGTACCTAGGATGGACCTCCGATCAATCGGAAGGGATCGCTGCGGACTGCAGGAAGCGAACTTTACTTGGCAGGCGTGGAATCGAGACGTCGCGGGTGAAACTCGGCGAGTTGTCGAGGTCGGGACGCTCACAGGGGATATCGACGAGGTTCGAGTGGAAACGGCGGAAGGTGGTAAGAACAACTCGGGATGGAATCGAAACGGTAAGCTAGAGCATTGAATATCGGGAGCTTCCAAGCTGTAAGGGTCAAACTGCCGATAAAATCGAGCGGCCTCGAATGGTTAATTGATAAAAAGGAATCAAACAAAAATTTGGGGAAGATTCAATTGAGACTTTAAGTCGTTGTGAGAATAGGTTGGAGGAAGGCGGTGGATTAGAAAAACAAACTAAGGCCAACCCGAGAGAAGAGAAGGGCATTTTGGCCATTTGATTGAGAGGGGGAGGGTGTAGACATGGGGAGGAGGGGGGAATGGGGGGGGTTAGGAGGAAATACAGTACAATTACACCAAGCATTGTCTGAAATTTCGAGAAAACTTGTGTATCCGGCACGGCAATTCGAAAACTTGCAGAACTTTTTATGCAGACGAAACTCTTGACCATAACATCTCCAAATCGGAACTTACAAGCTGACAACTTTGAATGACTTTTCTTCCAGAAAGTCAGCAATTTTCGTCTACAATGTATATACGCAGAACATCCAGTAGATAAGTCTGTGAGCTCAGGATCATATTTGACGGCAGACAAACGTTCATGATCAGGGGTGACAAAATTTGGGTCGACATAGTCTTCCGGCAAAAAACGAAGCAGACCAATCGGCAATTCAATATTTTAAAACCAAAAACACCGACTTGAAGCTCATCATTCAATATTGCAAAGAAATTGTCAAAATCTTGACCCAATACTTCTTGTAACGTGGTCTACGACTGAAGGCGATCTTTACAGCTATTAACATGATGCTGAAACATTATAAACGGCTAGAAAATAAAATATTAAAAACCCTTCGGCAGACGGATGTGGCCGCCTGAAATTTAGGCAGCTAGAAACCGTATTTCTTTAAATATTAAAAGCAGATGATTAGATTAAAACTAATACGCGCGCGGTAAGAATTTAAACCAATTTAATCCAGCGGAAATAAATGTTAAATGAACTTAAACTTAAACTTCCTCCGCACGGTTTTCAACAAGTTGCTCGTGGCTGAACGTTTCAAGTTATGCAACAGTAACGGCACACAGCTGCGACACAACTTAGATCAGAGTTCAAAAAACCATAGAGTTGCAAACTATAACATTTCTACGATTCTGAAAATATCAGGAGCAGTAAAATTAAAACCTCGATTTCCAAAACCATGCAAATACATTATGCTCAATTCTCAGATGTCAACATCTCATTTCACTGATTAATAACAAGCCTCTCAATAATAGAAATTAAATTATCACTTTGGCGCACCTGAAGCCGAGGCGGGACTCCGAATTTCCGGCTACTGGATTGGCGCTCCGACGCTCTGCCAACTTGAGCTATCGAGGCTTGCAGTCGCACCGAAAACCCAAAAGGTTGCTGTGAGCTGAAATGACATGCATTAATAATAGTTACTTAATTAATAATTATTAATGATTAATTAATAATTAATGCCCTACCTCAGCATCTTGAACCAGCATGTTGCTAGACATTCGAAACGTGGTCGAGACCCATTTCCGTTTTTTTTGCCGATTTCTCAATCCTTTCCTGCAGCCTATTTGCCGCTTGCCGAGCGTGCGTTGCGCGCTGACCCGCCACGCTGAACATTTGCGGATTCTGGTTCCGATCCCGACCTTTCCTTTAAAAGTCTTAAAATAACGCATTCGGCATCGAATGCCGCAGCACGCTGCTGCGGCGAAAACTGCACCTTGGCGGGAATGTGATGATGGGAACATTGACCAGCCAATCCACTTTCTGAAAATGTTCAAAGCTGCGACGAAGAGCACTCGACTTCCGGGAAAAACCGCCCGAGCTTGATTTGTTCACCGTAAGGACGAGCTTTCAAATCGAGCAAAACCTTTGACATCGAAAGCTGCAAAGTCCTATATCCAGATGCATGCTCCAGCTGACCTACGTAATCTGTACCCAAGAGGATACTGTATATGCATGATTGTGCTCGGCCGCTCTTGTCTATATGTATACATGTGCGAAAAAGAAATTGTAATTTATATGAGCAATTTTGACAAAATAGGAAAAAATAGGAATTTTCTTGCAAAAATAGGAATTTTCGAAAAATGAAATATAAATTAAATGAGAAACTGACCGACGAATCAATATTGGTGGCGGTATTAATTTACAACTTTTGGCACCTTCCGGCAATTTTTGGCAAACCAGGACAACGTGAAGCGATGATTTGCAGGGGTACCCCGAAATTCTAAAAAAACGGAGCAGCGGCAGCAGCCGAAAATTTTTGCACGAAGTAGCCGCAATCCCCAACCGTAACAGGGTTGGCAAAATTCTCCGACAAAAACTCGTCGACCCAAATGCACTCAATTTTTGGAACCAAAATTGTCGATTTGCACTACAGTACTCCAAAATTTTCAGAGTTTTCCGGCAAACTTGACTGGGATTTTATGGGTCCAAAATTGTTGAAAATTTCCGGCAATACGGTAATTTCAAATTTGCCGATTTAAAATTTTCATTAAAACAGTTGGAAATTGATTTTGAAAATACTTTCTAAATGTTTCGAAACTTCGTATATAATTTATTTGCCACTTTGAAAACGCGGCTTTCGCTAGTTACGTTGTCTTATTTACACTTGAAATTCGCATTCAAACATAAAGATAATTATTTATTGGGAGGTGTGTTATATAAAGATTTGTCGAAATTACTGTACACCATTTTTTTCATATGGAGCAGCTTCTTCTATAGAATTTAATTTTGTCTTTCGTTGGTTCTCTGTGCCCAGTACATGGCACCATACCTGTTTTAATTTTCAATGAAATTTATTAGTCTTTGTCGTGCATATTCTGTTCTGCATTTTGAAACGTAGTTTTCAGTGGCTCATTTTGGTGACGATGGTTGAATAGATCAACGCGGAAATATGATAATATGTTGCTGTCGATACTATTAACGCGCAACAAAATTGGCACAAAATTTTAGATTATTTCAAATTTTGACAAGTCATTAAAAAATTTTGATCAATATGAAATTTGGCGACAAAATTCGGCAAAACCCCTGAAATTCTATGAACTTTTGCAATTGAACGCATTTTACAGCTATCGCGAGGGTCTTCGTTTATTTTGATCTTGACAAAATTTGTTAAATTTCGCAATCCCCCCGAAATTGTGTGTTTTTTGCATTTGCAAGTGACGACTTGGGTGCCCAAAAAAAAAATGTCAAAATTTTCGTCGATGCGCGATATTAGTCACGGAAATCAAACATATTCAAATTATTTATTTCAGGTGTTATAGTAAGTACCCCCCCCCACTTTGAAAAGGATTACGGAAATATCGTACAATTGCCACGTGCATCCATAACAAAAGTCGCAAAATCGAAGAATAAAACTGATACTGAGAAAACTACAAACAATGCTGCTATGCTCGAGATTAAAGCTTATTGGCAAATTGTATCAATGCTGAATTACTGTATATGTTCAGATTTGCAGAATACAAATTCGGACGATAAATTATTCCATATCTACACTACACGGTACTAAAAAAGTACTTTTTCATTTCTACAAAAACTTGCAGAGATTAAGGTTTTGTTATGACCTCTTAGTCCACTGCCGCTTCTAAGGCAAAAATAGTCCTCAACATTGTCTTCCCATGAACGCGGCAAATCGGCTAATACGACGAGCTCGAAATTTCTCATG
>JASAND010023206.1:0-23926 GCA_030248195.1 Trissonchulus latispiculum
TGGTTCGATCCCGGAGGCCAAAAGCTTTCTCGGCTCTAGCCAACAGCTATCCATCCTCAACTGGTCAACCACGGGTACTACGAGTATGAAGGTAACAGAGGTCTGTATGGAAGACTCCTTTCCACGGATGCAGTCATTACTGTAGGAAACAGTCCTGGCTCTACGGCTGAAAATCCGGGGATGAGCACCGGCACCGCAGATCCTGTGACAGTACGGGGGTATCTCAAAGAGTAAACCTTTACCTATACGGAGTCTTCCATATTTCTTACTAAAACATTCAGGTTCAAATTCGCCCTCGCAAGGAGCTTTTTTCTCAATAAGTGGCATGTGTAAAACTTAAAGTTGTTATGAAACGGGTAGATACGAAGAAAACAACACTAAAATTCATTCAAGTTATATACAGCATAAAAAGGCAGTGCTCATCTCATACTAACCTAAATCAAAACTATATGAAACATGTATGCATATTTTATAAAAAGTGAAGAATTTTTGGAAGACAAAGATTGTGATGTACGCACTAGAATAAAAGAATGAAGGTATATTTAAATAAATTTTATTTTGAGGCATTGAAATAAATTTTATTTTAAGAATACCTACCTTAGATAAATGTAACGAACTTTTCAAGTTTCAATAATTTCAAGAAAATTTTGAATAAATTTACAACATAACAGTTCGCTCCTCCATGAGTCAACTTGTTCTTCAAGCAATTGCAATTTATGCCCCGGATAGGTAAAATGAGCAAAATGAGGTGAGATTAGAATCTTCACACATGCGCACCCAAAGGGGGTGGGGAGGGATCAAGAGACTAGATTATACATGCAAAGGGAGGTCAAATTTCACTGACGCTTGCTCTAGCCAATTTGGGTATCTCTTATGGAAGCAATTTTGCCTAAATGCAGTTTTGTAAGCTAAAGGTAGCCTCTTTCACCTATTTTAGAAAATTTTATCTAAAACAGCGATTTTTCCACAAAAACGTTTTTGGAATTTTTAGCAAAAAAGTATCAAGTTTTAGTAAAAATTCGGAAAAGAAGCGAGAAAAAGTTTTGGAAACTTGAGCTTGGAAACATTTTCAGACAATTTTATCTCACCTTGGGCGCGACTTCGAAGTGAGGGGATTCTTCCCCCCCCCTGTACACCCGTGAGTGTGGACTAGAGACCCACGTCTTGTTGGATGACATTGAAACGCAGTCAGCATAAAAACGCTGGGATATCTCTTCCCAGTGTCCCTATACTTGGGCCCACCACCACATTTATGGGCCTCCCCATTCACTTTGAGGTGTCCGGAAACTACCAAATTTTAACGATTTTTGGTCGGTTTTCAAAAATACGGCCTCGCCGGAATTTTTAGTCTAAAATCGTTTATTTTGGTACTAAAATTTGATTGTTAAACACTTTTCAGCTTTAGTTATAGCAATACATATGCATAGAAAACAGACTAACGTATTGGTAGCATTTGTTTTATTTTTACTTATTTTAGACTAACAGCATATGTTTACTAGAGGAGTGGGAGGGGGCCCATTCGCCGAACCCCCCTCAAGAGAAGCCCCATAAATTCCGACCTCCCCCCATAACCTCCAAACACTTTACCCTAAATTTTCAAAAAGTTTCCGGCTTCCTCGGATTTCTAACAAAATTTTCTCCACTTTAGCTTAAAAACACCTAAAATTAGTTCTTTTTAGCGATTTTTGCACAAAAACGTAAAAATACCCATTTTATCAAAAATATGCCCCCCCCCCCTTTTTGATGAGCTATGGAGGCAACTTTGACCCCCATAAATATTAACTGTTTTTATTCCATAGCAACCCGTAGGCTAAATTTATTAAATTTAGACCGAGGAAACTCGAACTTTAGAGCGAGCAAACTTCCTCTTTTCATTATTACGTAATGGATGAAATTTATCTGGTAAACTATTTTCCCCGGTTTTCCCGTTTTTCCAACAGCCGCAATGGTTTCAAATTGCTTTTAGAATGCTTTCGGTACCCATTTCTGCCAGACATTAAGTCGTTCTGGCTTGCGGAAGATGGAAAACAAGTTTTGGAAACAGTGAAAAGTACAACACTAACCCAGTCAGATTCCTGTAGAGGTTCAGTATCTTTTAGCCACTGCACAGCCTTGAGTTCAATATCAGGCTTAGCTTTACGATGAATTAATACGTGAGTGTTATTCGTAAGTTCTATGCTGGAAGACGGCTCAGCCTCTCTGGGTCAGACTGTACCGTAACTTCGATTTCGTCGCTTCCTAAAATAAAAATTTATGTACATATAAAGACGAAAATACTTACGATTTTAAATAGAGCTTAGCATTCAGTCCGACAAAAACGCTTGTAATGTATGCTGGCTTATTTTTAGGCCAGAATTTAAAATTTTTAAAAAAAAAAAAAAAAAAAAAAAAAAAAAAAAAAAAAAAAAAAAAAAAAAAAAATAAAAAAAAAAAAAAAAAAAAAAAAAAAAAAAAAAAAAAAAATGGGGGAGGGGCGATATAGGTGGATCAAAGTTCACCAAAAGTGTGGGGCATTTCACTTTTGAAAAAAATTTGCAAATTTTTAAGTTTTTTTGTGTAAAAACTGCCAAAAATAGCTAAAAATGACAAATATTAGGTGTTTTAACGCTAAAATAGCGAAAATGTCGTTAAAATTCCGGCGAAGCCGGAAACATTTTGAAAATTTAGGGTAAAAATGGTGAAATCTGGCAATTTTTGGGTTATGGGGGGAGGTCAAAATTTATAGGGAGATCCTCGAATGGGGGGGGGGGAGGTTGCCGAGTGGAGGGCCCCCACCCACCCCCAGTAAAAATGAAGCCAGATACGTAAGTTACAGAAAATACGTATATACATGTACGCACCAAAAATTTATACACAAATAAATGCGCAAACAAGTTTCCAAGAGCGTTCGAAACACTTTGACCCTAATAGTGGTGACTATAGAACATATGCATACAAAACATATAGGTCTACATTATATACGTACATAAGTCGAGTAAATATATAAATTAGAAAGGAATGATGTTAGTGTCCTTACTAGCAGAAATGATTTCAATAGATTTTGGCTTAGAATGATCCCCATGCAAAGTTGAATAACAAGTGTAGTTGCCAGGCGCAAAAGGATCGGCGGGTTTACGTATCAAGGTCAGCTTATTGGTGCCAAATTCACAAGCCCAATCCTTTCCATCACCACACAGATTGGCACCGTCCTTCTTCCACTGCAACTTATCATCTTCTACCACAGCTGTATTCTCGCAGGTGAGTTTAATGTCTGTTGTCGAGTCCGCCGGTACATAGACTACGCCATATCTAATCGAGTAATCTTCATCTTGATCTTTATCTTTATCTTTAATCTTGATGATCAAGGCATTATCGTCAACTTCCTCTGACGAATCATCCTTATTATCATCATCTTCTCGGCTTCGGTGGATCAAGCCTAGGACTAGGAAGGCTGCAACAAAATATATACGTCGGAATAGGGATGGATGCGGTAGCGAGCGACCCCTATACATAATATGAGTGAAAATGGTGGTATAACCGTGTAAAACAAGACTCCTGGGGAGGTTATGTGAGCAAAAAGTTGTATATACGTGTCGAGTTTAGTATACGTGGGAAGTTTCATCCCCGTACATCCCGTTAAAAAGATGCGCCAAAAATCGCTTACGAGAGCGATATTTTTCCGGTTCTCCGCTTTGACGTCTCAAGAGGGGGTGGTTTTGTTGCTTTAAAAACGAAAGAAATATTTGCCTATGAAAACCATTCTTGTAGTACGTACTAATCAAAAATAAGAAAATAAGCTAGGTTTTATGCCTCCCGGAGCTGGAAAAAATCTTTGGCTGGAGGCCAAATTGGGACCAAACGCTAAAATGGAAAAAGTATGCTTCAAAGGCGCCTTAATAAGTCAGACTGCGCTATATATTATGACGCAATACTGCCTATATATGGCTGAATAGCATATATCTGGGCTTATTCTAGGTATTTTTTCTTGGGGGGGGGGGGCCCTCGGGGGGCGAGGCATTTTTGGGGGGGGGGGGCGAAAAAGTTTTCAAAACTTTTCTAAAACATGCTAAAAATTGCGCTATTTTTATAGCAATTGCCAAAAATGAGCGGATTTAGTGCTTAAATAGGCAAAAATCGACTAAAAATCTCCGGCGAAGCCGGAAAATTTTTGAAAATGTGGCCTTCTGAGCGATTTTTTCAGGGCAAAAGTTGGTACCAAAAGAGGCACCCACTTTTTTTGGGGGGGGGCGATTTTGGGGGGGGACGATTTTAAGGGGGGAAGGGAATTTATGGGGGCCCCCCGCCCCTCCCCCAGTAGAACAAGCCCAGTATATATATATATATCAGGGTTGTTCAATTGCTATATGATTTTCCGGCCGGGCGCGTTTTCCGCCGTTTTTCGCTTATTCTCTTTCATCTCCCTCTCTCGTATGCTTCGACTTCGTATGTTGGTCGTGAGATATGACCCATGGTCCACGTGACCCCTGCCGGAGCCCTTCAGAGCCTCCAGATACCAACTGGACAGTCCGAAACAGCTAAACATGTCCTAGGGGGTTTTCTAGTGCGCAGAATTCAAATCTGGCATTAGTTTTTAGGTAAAGGTTAAAAAAGGTAAAGGTTTACCCCAGGAGATATCTCCGTCCTGCCACAGGACATGGGGTGCCGGTGCTCATCCCCGGATTCTCAGCCGTAGAGCCAGGAGTGTCACCTCAAATGATGACTGCATCCGTGGAAGGGGGGCCGGCCCTTCTTCACAGACTCCTGTTACCTTCCCACCGTAGTGGTACCCACTTACCGACCAGTTAAGGATGGATAGCTGGGCTGGCTAGAGTCGAGAAAGCTTTGCGGCCTCCGGGATCGAACCACCGACCGTAAGTTCTGACCAGCGCCTTAGACCACTCGGCCATCCCGACTGTTTTTGGAGTTTTTAGGTAAATATAGTATAATACTGACTTCTGGAATCACGCTTACCGTCGGACGGTTCAAGCCCGGCTGGTTACCAGGTTGGACTCCCAGAAGAGTGTCAGGCAACCTCAAAAATAACGGCTATAAGGGTTTTCGAGGTCGCTGAGCTCGAATTTGGCGTTAGGTTAGCTCTGGCTGCAATTCTGACTTCAGTAACAAAATATAAAAATGATTTTTTATTTGTTAAAATTTTAACAAAAACATCACCCACCCCAGGACTGCGCAGAGGTCCGATTGTGAACATATATATATATATATATATATATATATATTAGGGATCGACCGGAACTCCAAAAAACCGGAACCGGAACTGGCTTTTAAAAGCCGGAACCGGAACCAGCTCTTTAACACTACAAAAATCGAAAATTTTTTCTGACGTTTTGGACAATTTTTGCAGAATTTTTTGCTTTTTTGTAGTTACTAGAACATTGTAATAACGTTTGAATTATATTTTATATAGTTATTTCAATGCACGAACATGAAATTTGCTATTTATTAAGAGATTTTTGTCTTATAGCATAGTTAAACTTTACTACATATATACATAGCTTTAAAACTAAAATTTAAAATTATTTATACACGGTATAATAATATGCTATATTTATATTATTCGATCTGTATTTTACGTTATATATACGAATTTCGATGAATCATTTAATCGAATGCAAGTTGACATTTAAAGCAGATTTACTGGCAAATAAAATTTAATTTCTTAATTATATATAGTTAAGCTGAATTTTCAATTAAGCTAAATAAGTAGACAGAAACTGATTCCACGAAATTTTTGCGAGCACCAGAAACTGCTCTTACAGCTTTCGGCAAAATGTCAGAAACATGTTTAGTTTTTTGGCTTGTCTGATAATTTCTAGTCATAATCAAAAAGTTCATTTAACTTTACTAGAGCTCTAGGAAAAGTTGCAGCATTTTCAAAACGCAAAATAAAATATAATGATGCCATTTACATTTTTAGAAAACAAAAGATATCTATTATATACCATTTTACTTTACTTTTATTTTCTATGTATTTCAGACAAAATAATTACTGTTCTTGTACAAATTCCGTTATGTAAAATCTAATCTGGCTGTGAACTTAGGTAACATCAGCTATATACAAAATTGGACTTGTTTAGAACATCGGCTTTTAATTCCATAGCTTGTTGTTATATCTCAGTATAATTACTTTGTTATTGGAGTTTTCTGATTAAAATGCAAATGTTTTTGCATGGTTGAAATACGTATATATAAATCATCCATTAAACATATAAGCCAAAAGATTTTTCACAAGTTTCAAAGAAAGTCGAAATGTACAATTTCTCCAACTTGAATTCAACGAAATTTCTTCCTTTTGGCTAGCTTCATCAGGATTTTAAAATTTTAAATGATGTTTCTTCAAAAGATTTTTAAGAACCCTTGCTGTTTGTCACATCCATATTTTTTTAGTATATAATTCTGTTGATCTCCGCACTGGATTAATTAATTACTATACAAATAGCAATAAACTTAGTCCATATTTAAAGTCCAGTCTCGATTTAAACAATTAAAAAATTAAATTTAAGCTAAAATTGACATTTGATTATGCAACAGCGCACTCTATAGTTTTGAAATAGCATAGGTCGACGCCAAAGCTTCAATAATTTCAACTCAGCATTAGTTATCTTTACCACTACTTCAATTTAAAAGTATCGGCGGTCTTGTGCTATCTAATCTGAGTTATTAAGTATTATTTTTGTTTTATAATATATTGAAATTCATAACAAGGATACATTGACATTATTATTACAAATTCTAAACATTCTAAGTAATGTAATAGCGCCGCAGGCGAAAATTTTTGAATAAGTCATATTCTGGTTATAAGAGAATCGCAGTTTTTCAGAAAGTTTTAAAGAAGTTTGATAAAATTTTTGAAAATTTTAATAAAATTTTGCTTTTGATAATAGGCTAAAATTGGTTCCGGTTCCGGTACGTTTCAAAAACCGGAACCGGAACCGGAACCAAAAAGTACCGGAACCGGAACCGGAATTCCGGTCGATCCCTAATATATATATATATGTATATCGATAGCGCATAGTCAGGACATGTCATTGGGACAATATGGGTTGCCTAGTCTGTAGACTTGCCTTTTGCAACTTTTTCTTTCGTTTTCTATGAACATCCAAGGGTTCGAACGGTTTGAGATATTTCTTCCACGTTCCTCTTGATGTTGGTACGTTCAGCGTACACATAGGCAAGAACCAAAAATGCTCCTTCGTCGCATGTAAAATACATATGAGTACTCTCAGGCAGGTTGTACAAAGACGGAAACTAGCCTGTAAAATGCATATGAGTGGCGTTGAGGTTGTAAATTAAGGGAAACAAGTAGCAACGGCTTAACATATGAGCCTGTCCTATAACGAGGCTCATATTGGCGTATGTCATAATATAATTTGTCGAAATTTGACTTTCATATAAATAGCACGTAAAGCTTTTCATTACAAAATTGTCCTTCACACATCTTGTCGCTAAGACATTATACTGTGCATACGCATTATACGGCATGCCACTCTGCGCTCTGACTCAGAGCCATGTGGGGAAAGCATTACGTATGTGAGAGTAGTGTGTCATAGTGTTCCGAGAATACAGTAGGTGTACTATAGTGCTTCCGGAAATAGTAGGTGCCATGGTGTTTCGGGGAACATCAGCTTGCATATGTACAGTAAACTTGAGGTGTCGCAGTTCACTTTTCTGTCCATTTCTTTCAAGCCACAATGTTAACATGTTATGTCTATTCATTCGTTTTTTCTTTAATATGATGACCTGATGATCTTTAAGATGGCTGCACTGTGACGCCAATATGAGCCTCGTTATAGGACAGGCTCATATGTTAAGCCGTTGCAACTTGTTTCCCTTAATTTACAACCTCAACGCCACTCAAATGCATTTTACAGGCTAGTTTCCGTCTTTGTACAACCTGCCTGAGAGTACTCATATGTATTTTACATGCGACGAAGGAGCATTTTTGGTTCTTGTTTTCCATTCTTTTACATATGTATGCGCAAAAAAGAACCAACATAATATATTTCCGAACACCATGCGCAAGCAGATACTATTTTGACCACTTTTGGAAAATTTCATATTTGACCCAAAATCGCCTAAGTCCCCACCCCACCCCACCACAGCACGCTACAGCCACTTTGAGCATGCAGTTCTATGACAAAAGTTGCTCAGCTCGCTTAGGGCTTTCATTTGGTACCAAATTTGACCACTTTTGAAAAATTTCATTTTGGACCACCTGACCCCTTACCGACCTGACCCCTCAGACGGTCAAGTGGAGCCAGCCCAGCAACATGGGTGCGTTGTACAGCAAAACGGACACCGGAAATGAGCTGGGCGCACCAGAAAACCCCTATAGAGAAAGTTTTGAGAGGCCAAGTAGAGCCTAGTATGGACCTCCAGGAAACGCTTGCCGACATGACCCTCCTGACGACAAAGTGGAACAAACCCAGTAACTTGGGTCAGTCGGGCAGCGAAATTGATAGCGGGAATCAATTCTCCGTCCGCAAAAACCTTTGTATGCAAGATTTGAGGCTTCCAGGTCGCAAAATAAGCGAAAAAACTATGTTCAAAGTTGGACCCAAAATTCACCAACTTTGGCAGGCCAGTACCCAAAAATTACGCTCAGGGCCGGAAAATCATATAGCAATTGAACGACCCTGATATGTGTCCTATTCAGCCATATAGGCAGTATTGCCCCATATATAGCCCAGTCTGACTTATCACGGCGCCTTTGAAGCATACTTTTTGGCCATTTTAGCGTTTTGGCCGACTTTGGCCCCCCGCCAAAAATTTTTTCCGGCCCTGGGAGGCATAAAAACTAGCCTATCGGCTTATTTTTGTTGCGTACTCCAAGAATATATATGGTTTTAATAGGCAAAAATTTTTCTATCTATTGTTATTAAAGCTACAAAACCCCCTTACCAGACGTCAAAGCGGAGAACCGGAAAAAAAACATCACTCTCGTAAGCGATTTTTGGCGCAACTTTTTAACGGAAAGTGGTACGGGGATGAAACTTCGCACACATACTAAACTCGACACGTACAATTTTTTGCGCACATAATCTGCGCAGGATCTGCGCAGCTTCTGCGCAGCCTTGTTTTACACGGTCATTCGACCATTTTCACTCATATTATAGGGGTCGCTACCGCGACCCCTATGATTTTACACTAGTATGAAAATAATGTTAATGTTTGGAGATCCTAAGAACTTTATAAAGCGTCACCTCTGCGTGCTATATATTAAATTACAGTATCTGCCTACCGTGTATATTTTGTGAAAACATTTTCAAAATTCATGTTCAACAGTTTTTATTTTTTGTTCTATGTGGTCTTTTTTTTCTCCAATGAGTTTTTTTATTACCTTTAATAGGTTTTTTTTTTTTTTTTTTTTTTTTTTTTTTTTTTTTAATTTTTATAAAAATATATATAAAACAGCTGGTTTTATAATATTAAAAGAATTAAATTAAAATAAATACAACTTTGTATTATAGATCTAGATGTCATTTTGTGTTTAACACTTTTTCTAAACTATTTAAAAAAACTATATTCCCCACTGAGCCATTGATGAGCCGCACAGTGTGTGGATATGGTCTGGTTACGGTCGCATGCACTACTAGCTTAAAATATTGTCTTCAGCACTTATGCTTGCTTATACCTTGTCTAAATGTTATGTAAATATTGATATCTTTGTTACGCATTTTGTGTGCATTCTAATATTGTTTCATTTTTTTGCTTGGTTGTATGAAGATTGATTTTTTCAGTTTGATTTTTAGTTGTTATGCTTGGCTTTGGATCCTAAGTGGTTTATTTTACTGACACACTCAGATTTCTGCATCTGCACGTATTATGTTTTAGAGTTGTTGTTGAAGTTAGTGGAGGGAAGACTGTAGACTTACCTTTTGCAACTTTTTCTTTTCTTTCCCTTAGTAAATTCACAGCCGAAATTCGAACTTCGGTCGTGAACGTTTTTGAGATCACTTTTGGGTACTCTCACTTAAAGGTGGTCTACCCTGAACGCATGGATAGGGCCTAGGGGCTTAAACTCACATGCTGTAATGTCGAGACGTGTGGCTATCACCATGGAAAAAATTGGGTCTCTGCGACTTTCCTGTGAGTCAGGGTGGGATGATTTTTTTGTTAAAATTTCGGATGATTTTTTGTTAAGCTTGCTACATTTACCAATTTAATCTATAGGCTCTATTAAACAAATGTATGTCTGAGTTTGACCTTTCCTGCCAGAGCTTAGGAAGATATATATTCAATTTTGAAAAGTGGGTTTTTCCCGCGTGTCGGTTTTTTCCGGCCAACAACAGGTCACCCCCAGGTCGCACCAGAGTGGTTGGAGCAGTGTGGCATATATCATCATGAAGCCCAACAGGTGCTCTACACATACATACAATCCGCATTAATCTAGGTCTTTCCAGTAGTTCAGGGTGGCCAGGCAAAATTTGCCAAATTTCGGCCCTTGGACGGACCAAAATTTTTTAAGTCACAAAAAAATTTGCAGGGAAGCAGCGAGCGCGACAATAGCAGCCTCTAGGGTTATTTTCAAGGCTCTTCAAGATAGGCTATTAAAATCCTATATAGCTCAAACCGATAAGCCCCCACTGGAGGTGGGTTTTTTCCCGCATTGGAGAGTGGGCTTTTCCCCGCTTGACTATAAAAGAATAGAAAACAAGAACCAAAAATGCTCTCGTCGCATGTAAAATACATATGAGTACTCTCAGGCAGGTTGTACAAACACGAAAACTAGACTGTAAAATGCATATGAGTGGAGTTGTGCTTGTAAATTGAGAAAAACAAGTTGCAACCGCTTAACATATATATATATATATATATATATATATATAATAAATGAGCCTGTCCTATGGTTCCCCGACATTTGGTATAATGACATTTGGTATACTGACATTTGGTAGACTTACATTTCGTATACTATACATATACTTACTAATCTGGCACAATGCTCTTACACTTCTTATTTCTATACCACAACAGTCTGCAATTTTACTGGCTTAATTTTATTAATATAGTCCACATTAACCTTTGTTTTGTTTTGTGGTTCTTTAATATGCTCAGGTTGAACTGTACGTAGATATATACATGCAAGCTGATGTTTCCAGAAATATATACCATGGCAGTGGCACACCTAATATTTCCTACTCACACATACCACGTTGCTTTTCCCACTTGGTTCTGAGTCTAACGTCTAAGTGACAAGCTGTATGAATGATGATTTCGTGAAATAAAAAAGAGTAGAGACTCACCAACGATACAGAATCGGAACCTTCCTGTTTGCAGCATTCCTCAGGATAAGAATGTATATATTATATAGTCAATATATTGTTTGATTAATATATAAACAACAAATCAATGTCCTAAAAATTATAAAAATCAACTGTTTACAGCCCATGCTAGAAAAATAGAGTTATTCTTAGAATATTTCTAGAAAAATTTTCGCCCCCAAAAATTCGGCCTTTTTTGGAAGGACCCCAAGAAAAAATCCCTAGAATAAGAAATGGGTATCGGTATCATTACTGTGGGAAGGTAACAGGAGTCCGTGTAGGACGTAACATCTTTAAGGGCCGCCCCCATATGTGTACCTGGGAGCATAGGTGTGGCTGGGCAAAAAATCTGGGGGGGGGGGTTCCGACGGAGGGTGGGGGGGTCCGCCAAATTTCCCAAAAAACCCCTAAATTTTCGATTTTTTTGCCATTTTTGGCCACTTTTTGGCCAAAAATCGGGGGGGCCTAGCTAAAGTCTGAAAAATCTGGGGGGGGGTCGCGAAAATTTGTCAATTTGGTGGGGGGGGGGGGCCCCCCCCCCCACCCCCCCCCCCTAACACATCTATGCCTGGGAGGAACCCCTCACCCCACCTCCCCCCAAATGCAGAAGTCCCGACCCCCATTATCGGAATTTTGGAGACAGACCCCCACCCCCAAATGGCCAAATCCCACCCAACGAAGTTTGCCAGAGCCCTTCCACCGATGCACTCAGCATTAGAATCACCTTTCCCTTTCCCTTTACCTACATATTGTATATTCTTGTTGTTTAAATGCTGGGTTCGTCGACCGATCGGACATATGAGTTCACAACCGCATCCACAAATCCAGCACACGTCTTCGCATTCATAGACCGCAAGTATCCAAGGAAGGATAGAATAGGTGGGATTGGGATTCCAGACCTCATGCTAACAGCCATGACCATCTATGACGGTTTTCAGAAGGTCTTCTAGATGTCTGTTGGATTTATTCTGTCGTTACGCTTGTTAAGAATAAAAAACAAAATATGGCCACTGAATAACATTATAGACATTACTGCGTGATACAAACAGTATCGGGCCAGATGAAAAAGTTTTTCGGGCCATATGCGGTAGGCGGCCTATCTAATGAAAATTCACCATAGACAGTAAAGATGGGTCGTCAATAGTCAACGGACTATGCATGAGCAGCATCTGTATACGATTTGTATAGTCATTTTGGCACTAGATAATGAAAAGGCGAATTTTTGGCCCTGTATTTTTTCGTTCGACCGCGCGTATTTTTTTCGATTTGGGTCCGAAAAAATAGTCAATTGTCAAAATTTTTGTGAAAGCACTGCCCTTGTCCGGGAACTATGGGCATGGGAAGAAACTAACCAGACCCCACCCCACACATGCTGGGCCATATCCGGGATCTCTACGGCAATCCTATAAAAAGTTATCCAAAAAGTTGCCAAATCGTATTTATTTTAGAACCGTTACTATACCAGGCTACAATTTGCCCTCTGTGAGACCCCCCACGAGAAGTCCAGACCCCCCTCTCCCTCCCCGAGCTTGACTACTCCCCCCCCCCACACAAGGCGAGGTCAGACCCCCATATTTTCCCTTTGGGGGGGGGGTATCCCCCCAAAATTTTCGACCAGCTTTACCCCGCACCTGATTTTCTTACTTACCTTCCCCCAACCTTCGGCTAACCCCCGAACCCCCCAACGATTTTTGGACCCAAAAAGTTAGCTAATTTTGGCTGAAAACTGGTCATTTTTTGAAAAAATTATCTCAAATTTTGGCTTAAAATCGCTTTAAGGTGCTGGTATTGCTTTGTATAATTTCGACCCTACAAGCTCCAATTCTTCATGAAAGCAGATCAAACTTTCCAAATACACTATTTTCGTGCCCTTTAACATTCTGGAACCAGTCCTGGATTTTTAGGTGTAAAGATAAGAAAGTTTTGGTTTTTGCCCTTATTCTCTCAGTACATAGTCGCTACACCGGATTGGTTTTGCTTTTTTGCACATTTTTGCTTTTACAACCTTTGAGCTACCTCTAGTGGTTAAGACAGTATAAGCCAAAAACGATTTTTTGTGGTCAAAAAATGGCTGTTTTTGAAGAAATCAGTTTATTCAAAATTACTGCCAAATCTTATGACAATTTCGGCTTATTTATACTCAGTCGATACACCGTCCAATTGCGCGTTCTATTAATACCTAATCGCTGGAGTTCGTTGTTTTAAGCTAGAGAATTCGTCGAAAAACCATTTTGGCAAAATTGCGATTATTTTGTTTTGAACATTGATTTCTCAAAAACTACCCAATGGATTCGCGTGATTTTTGGCTGAATGAAAATCCGTCCTATTGCGTAGAAACATTTTTCTTGGTTTGAGCTAAAACATCTCCAGTTGTGAGAAAATTGAATAGAAAGTTGCGAAATTTCGTGTCATCGAGCATTTGCCAGATTTTCTGGAGTACTGAGACTTTTTGAGCCAATTCCGAAAAAATGTCCCTCGGCCCACATGTCCTTCATATCATCACACAAGAAGAAATTTTGGCCGATTCTACAGTTTTGAGAAATCGATGTTCAAAAATTTTTGGTCCATATTCAGTCTGTCAGATGTCAGCATGTCGGAAATTTTTTGCTATTTCTTTGCCAATTTTGCTAGTTTCGTAAGCTCATGTTAATGCGCAAATTATAAGTTTTAAAACGATGTATAAATGTAATGTGGGTAATAGCGTCCCCGCTATCACCCCCTTTCCAAGTCCTTTCCCAATTCCCCCTTTCGTTGTTTTTCCTAAAACGCCCTAAAAACCCCCTAAATCCCCTTTAAATATCATATTATTATAATTGTTGGGAAGCCCGATGATAATGCATTATTTTGTATGTAAAATCCCCTTTTAAATAACGTGCAATGCTAACTTTATGCTCATATTTTGAAAATTATCTAAAATCACTTATTTCGGAGCGTAAACTTAACATTGCACGTATTTTCAATTCCTGTTGGCTTAGCAAAGATAGACCCTCCCGTTTCTAACGCACAACAAAATTCTCCTTTGATGATTTCATCATCCTTTAGTCAGTTGGGTGTTTTTCAAGTTCACGTACGGTCGGTCCTAAGAATTGGGGGCCCCACCCTTCGCGCATCCACACCTAAAAGCGTAAGTGTTTTTGTTTCTATTTTTTCTTTGAAAATTTCCTTCAACTTACCCTTTCTAATTCCCTTTTTTATTTCCAACCCTTTTCAAGTTCTTTTTCTCCTAATTCCTAACTCCCAGTCCCCCCTTCCCTACTCCCTTTTTGCGGGGTTGTCCCCGTTCCCTCCGGATCTACCTTTGCTAGCTATCATCCCTTCCCCATTTGTGTTGTACCTCCCCTTTATTCCCATTTGTTGCTGGTTCCCTCCCCCTCTGGTTGTATTCCCTTTTGTGCCCTGTATTGCTGTCAGTATTGCGGGTAGCCCGCTGTATTCCTCTGTCCCCTCCGGGTAGCCCGGAAGGTATTTCTGTTGTTGTCCTTGCCCTGTCAATCTCCTAATAAATCAGCCAGTTGCTTTTTGCTTACTTAATTAATTTTAATTATTAATCTTCAACTAGTTTGATCTCGTTTAATAGCTAGGTAGTGCCCTGGGAGTAGCCCAGAGTTCGTCCCAATTTTGAGCTTAAAGTTTTGTGTGCGTGCCCCCCATTTTGTCTGGCGCTCCGTTGGCGTCCCCCAAAAATTGTCTGTTACCCCTTGGCGAGGCAAGTCGGTGGAAAAGAGCCGCCTGGACTAAAGATCTCCACCCGCAGTCGCTGGTCAGCGTTCTTGCGCACAGTTCCCTCGTAAAATTTGGTGCGTGACCTCAGCGGTTAAATTCCCTAGCTCTGCCCATATTTTACATTAGGCTGCCAGGCCTAGGCTCTCCCCTTCTTTTTCCCAAAATATTTTTCCTGATTTTCCCCCTCCCCTAAATTAAATTTTCTTACCCCCTCCTAATCTGAAAAATTTTGTTAGAGCCCCGCCCCAAGCATTTTCCCCCCTTACACCTAATATCAGTAAAGTTTTTCCCCCCTCCCAATTTTTGTTTGACTGGGCTGGCCCTGTCTTTCATTTCCTTTGTGGCTATATATCCATATTTGCTGTGTGGCTCCTTGGAGGTTTGCAATTGACGTCAATTCCAATTGCAAACCTTTGTACAAACTTTCTCCCCGCCCCCGTATCGCTTAAATCCTTATCAGGCGCCTGACTCTGTTTGGGATCTTTGAAGTCCCGCCCACGCATCGCTTGGAGTCCCAGTCAGACGCCTGACTTCCTTTCAGTCCCCAGTGAATTTTATTAGCCCCGTTTCCTTTTTGCTGTCTAGTGGCGTGTTTATTTTTCCGTACCGGTTTATTTCTGTGAATCCTTAGTGTTTGTGCTATTTTCCCCCCCTATCTCTTGAATTTATTATTATAGTTGGGTCGCCCAACTTTCTCCTTTATTATCACTAGGGCCAGCACAAGTGATAACCTCTCCCTATTATAACCAGCAACTCCCTGCCCTCCCCAAACTTACCCCAGTTAAAACCCCCCACCCATAAAAATTTTTTGGGAGGGAAATTAAAATTTTTTGAAAATTTTTCTGTTGGATTCCGGGGCCCGCCCAGGAACCCAACCTTGTGATGTTGGACGACTGAATTCCCAACTGGTGGATTGCTGCTTATTCCCTGGACGGATTCCCACAAACCCAGGTCGATTTGGAACTTCGAACCAGCCCCCGATTCTTGGTCCCAAAATACGTACGTACATTCTGAGTTTCGTGTCCCTGGCCTAGAAAGCCCCGATTTTTAGTTATACACGTATATCGCCCCCAAAAAGTCCATATCGCCCCCAAGTGCTGCCCAAAATTTTGATATACGTATATAACTAAGTTGGTGAGTTGTGTTTTTTCGTGTCGCGTTTATAATGGATAATGGCCCCCCTGAAGACGACCCCTTTGACAGTAAACCCAGAGTTGCCCGATCCCCTGACCCCCCTCCTCCTGACCTTGGGGCCGTGGCCAGAAGTTCTGGGGAGCCCGGATCTTCCGTCCACATCCGCCTCGGGTCAGGATTGAGTCCCGAGGACGACCTACGCCCCTCGCTCGACTCCCCCCAGGACGAAGGTAGGGGTAGCCCCTCCCGTCATGACTCCACGGTTCATCTGGACGGTTCCGACCCAAGCGAAAAAGACAAATTGCGTACCCGAAGCCAGTGGAAGAAATATCAAGAGCAGCTGGCCCGGCTGACCGGTGATGCCCCTAACCCCAAAAACCCCATTTTTAACCGTCTCACTGGTTCGGGCCCAGCCTCACCACGAGGGAGAAAATCCATGCCCCTCCTTACCCAACCCAGAGCTACCTCAGAGGGAGCTCAAAAACCCCAGAATCGCCGGTCGAGCCAACACTGGTGCCTGGCCTCCCCCTCATCCGGCTTGATGTGGGACAAGTCGGGTGACCTGCGGAATCGTCAGAACTATGACGACGAGACGCCCCCTCCTGGCCTCACATGAGTCCTACCCCTCTACCTCCGGAAATTCAGCAGATTCAGCCCCACCCCCCAATCCCACTCCCCTGGAACAGGCGTCCGGAAAGACCCAGCCCAAGAAAAAACCCGCTCTGGGTTTTTGTCCCAAAGTCTGGGCGTGCCCTGGATGGGCCCCTCCCACCCATAAAACCCCCTATGAATGTTTAGACGAACAAATTGGTAAGTCGGTCCTAGCCCAACAGGTACGCCATATGACCCGGGAAATGTGGGTTTTTCTGTACCAAAACCATCCGAGAGTTTATACAGAATTCCTGGAAATTGTGGAGGCCATCGAGGAGGATTCCGATGTGAAACCCCTACCCGAATCAAGGACGAGGGGGCAGCCCCCTGCCCGTCCTACCCCTCCCCACGGAGATTCTCCACCGGCGTCCGACTCAGAATCCGGAGAAGATGGCCCCACATTTCCATTTCGTCCCCGGACCCAAAGCGATACTCGGGCTAATCGGCCTACCCGCCCTACCTTTTCCCGGAGACGCCCTGACCCCCGACTTCACACCAGGAAAGCCCAGGCGGAGCAGTCCAACCTATCCACGGCACGCCACGTCGCCGAGTACCTAAAGGCCTTTAAGGGAACGAAACCATTCCAAGGCCCCCAGAGCCAGATCAAGTTCACGACCTGGATCTCCAACATCAAGGACACGGCTCGTGTCCATGAAGTCACCTCCCACCTCCTACAAAGAATTTTGTGGCAATTTCTTGATGACTCCGTCAAGGAAGCCCTCCATGGCCCAAACCTGCCAGATTCCTTCGAGAAACTGGTAGATATCCTGAAGCAATTGTACGAGCCCATCCCCACGACGGCAGGGTTTTTTTTGCGTCCAGATGTGCGTCTGGACGCAAACTTTCTTATCTGGACGCAATGAAACTTTAGCGGGACGCAAGCTAGACGCAACATTATTTCGGGAGAAAATTCACTTTTGTAAGAGTAAAAACTTTAAATGTTTCCAGTACCAATTTTCCCGTTTTTTCCAAAAATTTCTTCGGGTCCTGGGGGCTCCGCCCCCAGACCCCCGGTATTTCCCACTTTGTCATGGAATGCCAAGGTGCAAGGTCATGTCTCAATGTTACTCAATGTTATTTGTTAAGTTGTTGTCCACCTGCATCCATATATATCAGATCTTTTCGAACTCATGAATTTCACGTCAATAAATACATAGAGATTACTAGGTGCATTTATATACATTTATATATATTTATACATTTTTATTGTTCTCATTCAACAGGTCAGGCAGGATCAAGATTAGTACTAAAGTAAAACAAAACCCCGAAATTAACAAAATTTGTAACTGTAGCAGAAGCAGAATATCCAAATTTTTTGGTTCTTCTAAAAAAACGTTTTTCGCAAAAAATACACAAATGGCAACTTAAAATAATGCAAGATTACCATTTTCTGAAATTTTCAAATACAAAAGACCTATGTACGAGCAATTCACTATCAATTTATTGTAACTAACGTTAATAGTATTTACAAATGCTTCACTGTTTTGCAGTTGAATAACGCTGCACGGAGCATACACGCTTCTCTATTGACTTTATACTGACTTTATTCAAAATTCAAGAATTCACAGATGCAGTTAACACAAAAAATGCATTAGCGTTAGGAGCTTTAGTTAGAATAGATGTAACAGTTGCCAAATAATCTTTTTAAACATTTCCACAACGGATTTAATCCGTAATTTCGAAAAATCTCCAACTTCTAGGGGGCTCCGCCCCCCAGACCCCCCGGTGCTCATTTGCAATAATCCTGCTATTAAGGATCACCAGTTATCAAAGTTTGCGAAACCGAATGTATGTTTTAATGTTTGCTACCTTTCTTCTCAATGATATTCCTAAATATTTCATAAATTTTTAATACTTTAATTAGTTTAACTAACATTGAAATATCGGAATAATGTGTGTCAATAATATATATATATCGAAAATTAATAAGTTCTGCAACAAACGCCAAATAAAATCTTTTTAAACATTTCCATTACGGATTATTCTGTAATTTCAAAAAATTCTTCAACTTCTGGAGGGCTCCGCCCCCCAGACCCCCCGTCGTGTATGTTGGACGCATCTATATTCTTGGTAGGTAATCCTGTAATCGTGCATTACCGTTAAGCAGCATCGGCTTTCTAAATAGTCTAAATAGCTTTGCACTAAAGAAATTATCGAAATTTTTATAAATAAAACAATTTTTGCACTAAAAAACACGCTAAAACATGATTTCTGCCTGGACGCAAAATTTCTTAACGGGACGCAACTTAAATTTAGCGGGACGCAAGGTTGACGCAAATCCCAAAACCAAAAAAAAAACCCTGCACGACGGTCGAGCAGTATGCCGACCAATTTTACCGCCGAAGGCAGCAACCCTCGGAAAAAGCCCACCAGTACGTGACGGCCCTCCGGCTTTTGGCGGTAAAAGCCTTCCCCTCTGCTGGAATCCGGGAACGCGACCGGAAAATGGCTGAACAGTTCAAATCCGGACTGAGGGAAGCCCTTAGGGTCCGGGTGGCTGGTCAGCTAGCAGAAATGTCCTATTGGCCCCAAAATGAGCAGAGTTCTATGATCGACCGTGCTCTGCTTATTGTCCAGTCCGTCGAGCGGGCCATGGAGGAAGAAACCCCGCCCCTAGCCTTTGCGGCTCGAGCTTATGACGACCCTTTCGAAGACCCCGATTACTTCGATTACCCCTCAAATTCCCCGGAGCAAGATGCTTACGCAGCAGAAATGCGTATGGCACCACCTTACCCCCTCAAGCTCGAGCCCAATACCAACAACCCCGCTTTCCCCGCTCCCAGAACTCCCGTCCCAACTCTAATTGTAGGTCTGGCTATAATTACCCCTCCAATTCTGGTCCCCGCCCCAATAACCCCGACCAGAGGCCATATGGACCCAGATTGTGCTTCTGGTGTGTCAAGGAAGGGCATGGATGCCCTGACCGGATCCGAGCAGTCCAGAACCTGGGACCAAACCACCCCGGGTTTTTACGTATGCTGAGTAACCCTAAGGTGGCTGTCACTGATCAGCCGCTAAACCAGTCCCAACCCCCTGACAAACAAGGAGGTGCCCAGAATGACCTCCCACCCCCGCCAAGGAGCCAGAGACCCCCTGGCTTATTTCAGAACCAGGGAAACGCCAACCAGGGGCGTCCTCAGTAAACCCCCGGAGGGCGCCCCCGGCAACTCTCCTACGCTGTAAATATGGTCCTTGCCTTTACTAACGACCCTCCCCCATCTAACCCAAACTCCCATGAACCTAACCCCTCTGCCCCTCCTCCTGAATGTTACCGAACAGACTCCCTATCTGGATCCTCTTGTTCAACGGATTATACCCCGTCCCCTCCACCCAAGAACGGACTGCCCAGTCTGTTCGACCATATTGCCGAACCACCCTACCCTGTCCGACGTAGCCTCTCCTTTCTCGAACCTAAGCAGGTCAGGGTTTGCCAGTGGAGACCCACAGCGGAGCTGGTCAATATGTACGGAGGATTTCCCGGTGGCGGGGATTCCGTCCGGTACGGTAAGGGCCTGCTCCGTCCCAACTGGTTTTGGTCCGAATGGAAGCAGACGATGGGCCTCCAAGCCGTGTCCGCCCAATATCAGGAAATTTGCAACAATCCCCGTTGCAAATATTGCATCCGAAGGAAACGACAGAAGAAGCGTCGTCAGGCCTGGTTTCCCTCCCACGAATTGATCATGGCCAATGGTGGCTACCCCGGTGGCGGGAATCTTATCAGGGATAAGGAAGGCAACGCTCGTCCCTATAAGTTTTGGAACCGGTGGCGGAAACAGGTCAAACCTTTTGGAGACGGGGGAGGGAGCCCAGTCTCGCAAAAAGTCGCCTCTGTCCGCCCCTACCCAAACTGACCCGCCTGCCCCAGTCCTGACCCATTCCAAGCCCCCTTCAACTCCGCCCCAGCAAGAGAATCATGATTATCATCATGATTCTTATCCCTCCTCCACCTTTCACCCGCCTCTCACTGGGGCAAATCTGGTGCTGTTGAGCGATAAGCGGGTTAAAAGTCGGCAGTGGAAACCCGCCCGCCATTCATATAAACCCCAGAAAGCGACGAAGAAGATCCAAGTGGATCTCATTGATAATTTCCCTCCCCTTAAGGACCCACTGCTGACTGTCCCAATCCCTCCCAAGCAAATCCGCAAAAACGTACATACCATTCTCCCCCTAACTTCCAACAAAGCCCTGGGGAGATCTTGCCGTCCACCTCCGGTCGGCAAACACCCCCCAGCACCTCACAGCATCAGGATGCCCCACCTCCCTAGATAACGATGACCTGGCCTCCCGGCTACGTAACCTACGTAACCTTGACGACGCCTCCCCTGGAACAAACCCTGACCCTATTCGACTCCTGCGGAATAAAGGGGACAATTCGTGGCGGCTCGCCCCCCGCCATTCCAAAAGTGCCCGTCACGATTCTGTCCCCCCAACCGCAACTTCCGCCAATCCCTTTACCCCGGAACAGTGGGCACCCTATTTCGAGCTGGTTGACATGTTCCAGGAAGTCCGAGAGGAGCTGAACGAGGTTGAGGCAGCCCAACATGAAGTGCTGATCTCTGTGGCCCAGGCCACTAGGAAGGCTAACGAAGATTTCCACACCACCATGTCCCAGGTCCGACAGAAAGTCGACGAGTTCGAGAATCTGCTCTTCGACTTTATGCCATGGACCGCCGCCGGACGGAGGAGCTGGAAGAATCTGGCCAACTCCATCTCCCCAATATGTCCATTTGGGCTGACCCTATCCCTCAACCTCAGCGTTCGCAGCCTGACCCCTCGACCAATAAGACCGCTCCAAACTCGAAGAAAACCCGGTCCCCTACCCATAAACGGTCCCATTCTGAGGAGGAAGCCCCCTCCCAACCTGAAAAACCCATTTCTCCTAACCAACCTGGATCCCCCGAAAAAACCCCGCCCCCCTCACTTCCTCCAAATCCAACGCAATTTCTGGAAGAGGAGGAGGCGCAGACCTTGGACGCCTCACCACCCAAAAGTCCGCCCCCTAACCCCATCAGGGAAGCGGTCCAGGCCGTCTTGATGGGCAATACGTCATTTTTCGCATCGCAATGCTCCCGTATTGCGTTGCGGAAAAGTCCCCTAATCCTGGTGAGCGTGTTCGGGGTCAAAGCCATTGCCCTTGTAGACTCCTGGGCCAATATTTGCCTCATATCCAAGGCATTTTTCGACCGAGTAAATGCCTCGGGTATCATTTCCCTCTCCCTGGACACTGCGACGGTGGCCAAAGTGTCCACCGCCGCAGCGGGTTCCACCCTCCAAATAATCGGCTCTTGCGAACTCCCCTTTGTTTGCGAATTTAGCTTCACCTTCCACGTAACCCAAGGGTTACACCAGGATGTCATAATTGGATATGGCTTCCTGGAAAGAGCCGATTGGTCCATTATCCCGAAAACCCATTCCCTTCGAACCCCTTATTGGGAGACACCCCTCCTGACCCCGGAAGAACTACAAGCCCTGGCTAACAAGTTTAGCATTCAGACCGCCCTTAGCGTTTTCTTCTGCATGAGGGAGAAAACCCTACAACCCCGGTCTGAAGCTATGGTCCCCGTGCGCTGTCTCGTGGACGGTGCAAAACAACTCAACTGCTATCAAGCAGTCCTTTTTGAACCCGATCCGGAACTTATGGAGCGGTATGAGGTCTACCCCGTCCCTGGTGTCCTCGAAACGTCGGACAAGGTCACCTATATCCGAGTTTATAACCCCCATGACTGTCTGGTTGACCTCCCTAAAAATCTGTCCCTCGGCGAGGCCGAACCTATCACCCCCATTCCGGAGGCTGACGGACGTCAGTATGCGACGGAATGGGAGGTGAATTTCCTCCAAATCCAGGATAGCCTGCAACCCTGGACAGACCATCCGGCTTACGGGGTAGCCCAGTGTAGCCCACCCTCTCCCCTACCCTACCCTAGCGAAAAGGACAGATTCTTGCCCGGGGGTACACCATACCTCATGAACATGATGGAACCCGATCATTCCCAGGTAAAGTGGGTCGACCCCACTATATATTGCCTCCAACTTCCTCAGACAACTTCAGAAGTCGAAGTTGTCCCCATTACCTCCTCCCCGGGTACTGACCCCGTGACATGTCACCTCGAGGAGATCACGGAAGCCGAGGTCCTCTTCGCAAATGCCTCTGAACCACCGGCAGACGAATTTTTCCTGCCGGATGCCCCTTCCCAGGAACAGTTGGAGGCTAACCCACCCCTAAGTACTTCTGAACAATTGGATCCAGCCCCTCTCTCCTCAGAGCAGGGTCTGCGCGTGTTTAATGACCTGCATTACTCGGCAGACACCATGCTACCCCAACCCCTCCCTCCCATGGAAGAACGCGTCAAGTTCATCGAGGAAAATGTGGATGTTGAGGCCATGGATATCGATGAACACTTTAAAAATGGCCTCAAACGCCTCCTGGTCGAGTATTTTGATGTCATTGCCCGTCCCGGAAACCCCGGGCGGACGAAAGTGGACCAGCACATCATAGATACCGGCAAGGAGGGCCCCATCAAAAGCCGGGCGTACCGAAATAATCCGAAGGACAAGGCCGAAATTGAGAAACACATCAAAGCCATGCTCGACGAGGGCGTATGCTCCCCCTCCACTTCCCCCTGGTCCTCACTCCTCACCCTGCATTTTGGTCGGGAAAAAGGACGGGTCTACCCGTCTTGTCATCGATTACCGCCGCCTAAACAAAATCACGAAGAAAGATAATTACCCCCTCCCCAAAATCGACGAAATTCTCGACCAATTGCAGGGTGCGAACATTTTCTCCACCATTGACCTAGCCGCCGGGTACTGGCAGGTGGATACCCCGAACACCGTGAAAAAACCGCCTTCGTTTCTCATATGGGCCTATTCCATATGAACGTAACGTAATGCCCTTCGGATTATGCAACGCCCCGGCTACCTTCCAGAGGATTATGGAGAAAGTCCTCACCGACCTCCCCGTCTATATTGACGACGTTCTCATCCCCTCCACTGACCCCATGTCCCATATCCCCACCCTTCAGACCACATTCCAGAAAGTCCGGGAAAACGGCCTACGTATTAAACTGAAAAAGTGCTGTTTTGCCCGCCATTCCGTCCCCCTTCCGTGGACACTATGGCCCGGACGCAACGGGCGTTAGTGATCGATCCCGACAAGG
>JASAND010023210.1:0-17974 GCA_030248195.1 Trissonchulus latispiculum
GCTCATATGGTTCGCGGTTGCAGCTTGTCTTCATTTTTCTTTAAACCTCACTCCACTCATATGTATTTTACGGGGTGGATCTTGTCTTCTGCTATTGTACAACCTGCCTCCTGGGGACTCATATGTATTTTACATGCGACGAAGGAGCATTTTTCTTATCTTGTCTTCAGTTCTTTTACATGCTCCACTGGTATATATCTTGTCTTCAATTCCTTTACATAAGCTCTTACATAAGCCTTTAAAAAAGCAAATTTGACCACTTTTGAAAAATTTTATTTTTTGACCCAAAAATCGCCTAAGTCCCCACCCCACCCCACCACAGCACTCTACAGCCACGTTGAGCATGCAGTTCTATGACAAAATTTTCTCAGCTCGCTAAGGGCTTTCATTTTTTACCAAATTTGACCACTTTTGAAAAATTTCATTTTTGACCGAAAATCGCCTAAGTCCCCACCCCACCCCACCACAGCACTCTACAGCCACTTTGAGCATGCAGTTCTATGACAAAAGTTGCTCAGCTCGCTTAGGGCTTTCATTTGGTACCAAATTTGACCACTTTTGAAAAATTTTATTTTTGACCCAAAATCGCCTAAGTCGCCACCCCACCCCACCACAGCACTCTACAGCCACTTTGAGCATGCAGTTCTATGACAAAAGTTGCTCAGCTCGCTAAGGGCTTTCATTTGGTACCAAATTTGACCACTTCTGAAAAATTTTATTTTTGTCCCAAAATCGCCTAAGTCCCCACCCCACCCCACCACAGCACTCTACAGCCACTTTGAGCATGCAGTTCGATGACAAAAGTTGCTCAGCTCGCTTAGGGCTTTCATTTGGCACCAAATTTCACCACTTTTGAAAAATTTCATTTTTGACCCAAAATCGCCTAAGTCCCCACCCCACCCCACCACAGCACTCTACAGCCACTTTGAGCACGCAGTTCTATGACAAATGTTGCTCAGCTCGCTTAGGGCTTTCATTTGGTACCAAATTTGACCACTTTTTAAAAATTTCATTTTTGACCGAAAATCGCCTAAGTCCCCACCCCACCCCACCACAGCACTCTACAGCCACTTTGAGCATGCAGTTCTATGACAAACGTTGCTCAGCTCGATTAGGGCTTTCATTTGGTACCAAATTTGACAACTTTGGAAAAATTTTATTTTTGACCACTTGACCCCCCCCCCTACCCGTTTGACCCTTCAAACGGCAAAGTGGAACCAGCTCAGCAAAATGGGTGGGTCGGACGGCAAAACGGACACCGGGAATGAGCTGGGCGCACCAAAAAACCCCTATGGACAAAGTTTTGAAAGGCTAAGTACAGTCCTATATGATGTTCCCGGAAGTCGGTACTGACCGGACCCTCCAGATGGTAAACTGGAACCATCCCAGCAAGATGGGTAGGTCGGACGGCAAAACGGACACCGGGAATGAACTGGGCGCACCAGAAAACCCCTATAGACAAAGTTTTGAGAGGTCAAGTAAAGCCTACTATGGACCTCCAGGAATCGGTTTCCGACCTGACCCCTCAGACGGTCAAGTGGAACCAGCCCAGCAACTTGGGTGAATCGGGCAGCAAAACTGATGGCGGGAATGGATTCTCCGCCCCCGAAAACCTTTATATGCAAGATTTGAGAAGTCTATCTTGAAAAATAAGCGAAAAAAACTAAGTTCAAAGTCGGACCCAAAATTCACCAACTTTGGCGGGCCAGTACCCAAAAATGGTGCAACTTATCGGAAAACGAATTCAAGATTTTACAACCCCAACATGTCTAGTATTACGCCAAATAATTAGTTTAGCCCCATATATAGCGCAATCTGACTTATTACGGCTAATGTTAAGCATACTTTTGGGTCATTTTAGCGTTTTGACCGACTTTGGACCCCAGCCAAAAATTTTTTCTACCCCCGGGAAGCGTAAAAACTAGCCTATCGGCTTATTTTTGTTGCGTACTCCAAGAATATATATGGTTTTCATAGGCAAAAAGTTTTCTATCTCGAGTTATTACGCCTACAAAACCCCCTTATGAGACATCAGAGAAACCGGAAAAAAACATCACTCTCATAAGCGATTTTTGGCATAACTTTTTAACGGAAAGTGGTACGGGGATGAAACTTCGCACACATACTAAACTCGACACGTACAATTTTTTGCGCACATAATCTGCGCATAATCTGCGCAGGAATCTGCGCAGCTTCAGCGCAGCCTTGTTTTACACTGTCATTTGACCTTAAGCACTCATATTATAGGGGTCGCTACCGCGACCCCTATGCTACGGTAGTCAAGCGGGGAAAAACCCACTTCCAGTGTCAGCTACTATTGAGGTATATATATATATATATCGGTTTTGAATTACCTATCTTAAAGAGCGAACTACCCTGGAGGGTGCATATATTATTTTAGTTCCCGCTGCTTCCCTGTACATTTTTTGGGACTTTGAAACTTTCGGCAGCTGAGGCCCAACCATGTGCCCAAATTTGGCAAACTTTTCCGGGCCACCCTGAACTACCGGAAAGACCTAGATTACAAACAAATTCTATGCAAATGTAGGGCATCTGTTGTGCTTCATGATATATGCCACACTGAGTGCTCTGCCCCCTCCGGTGCGACCTAGAATTGGCGGAAAATTACCCACGGTGGGAAAAACACACTTTTCAGAAATAATTTTGTTCTAACCATTAGCAGGAAAGGTCTAACTAACACATAAGTTTGTTTAATAGAACCTATAAATTAAACTAGATTGGTTTTAACTGGGTTCGTTCTGTTGTGGGTGTTCCAGGAGAGACGAGATCGGAGATGGTGCTATGTAGTTCAAGCTTAATTTTGGCAAAAACCTTTATTTTTGCAATAAAATGGGTCTAGTTTAGCTCTAGATACAAGAAAAACGCATTTTATACACGATAGGATGCTCAAACTGTCGAAAATAATCAAATTTTAAAAAATTTGAAAAATTTGCTTATATTATGTCTTAAACATGCAACATATTTAAATAACCATATGACCACCTCAGTTTTTGTACAAAAACTACTAGACATACTGATCTAGTTACACTAAAAACAACCCGCTCTTTTATTTGGAACGGTTAGAAATGCTCCTGGCAACTTTCCAAAATATTTTCGTTGTGGGTTTTCCCCACATATATACGGGTTTTCCCGCATTGTGTTTTTTCCGCCAGTTTGGGACAATTTTTCTCGTTAACGGCAACACTGTGGAGGTGTTCAATAGCTCACAAGAAAGTTTACGACTAGGCCTAGTAGCTATATGTATATATAATCAGCATTTCGATATGTCAAACCACTACAACGTTTTGGCCAAAAATCTCAAAAGTGGGATTTTCCCGCTTGACTATATTATCTATAGCCTTGGGCAAGACCGTAGCGGGGACTAGGTTCCAGGTTATCCCATTCTTAAACGGGAAAATAAGCTTAAGGAAAACTTATAGCACGCACACGCAGGCCTGGGGAGCAGCGTCCCGTATATGCCGTCAATGAGAACTGATAAAAGGTAAAGGTGAAGGTAAATGAAAGTTGCACCTGCTACAATAAAATTTAAAGTTAGATATATATTTAAATACCTAAAAGGAAGCAAATAATTCACATAACACCAGTTATTAGAGAGAACCAAGACAAAATTGCCAGATCACCGATGCCCTGTACAGTGAGCTAATACCACAAAAGCTGAAATAAAAATAAGAAGTGCTGTATTATGTGAACCATCATTAATATAAAATTGGATTGACACACTTATTTAAAGATGCATTATATATATATATATATATATCAGGGGCGGATCCAGGGGGGGGGGGGGGCGGCCGCCCCCCGTCGCGATTCGAAGGTAGGAAAAATTAGGGAGAGAAAGAGGAAAAAGGGCAAAAAAACCAAAAAATTTCGCGCCTTCGGCGCGACTTTTCTTCCTTTTAACCGCATATTTATTGCATTTGTGAAGAAAAAGCTTGAAAT
This sequence comes from Trissonchulus latispiculum, assembly GCA_030248195.1. Taxonomy (NCBI): domain Eukaryota; kingdom Metazoa; phylum Nematoda; class Enoplea; order Enoplida; family Ironidae; genus Trissonchulus; species Trissonchulus latispiculum. The sequence goes on from JASAND010023210.1 coordinate 3,958, forward strand.
GCATCCGATTTTTCGGAGAAAATTACCATTTTTGCCTAAAAATGTCAAGAATTTTAAAAAATTTTCTCAGTTCTCCAGAATGAAAATAATTAAAGATCCGAAGACCGATTTTATTGCAAAAACAAAAAAATTCTTCAACTTCTGGGGGGCACCCCCCGACGAAAAAAATTTGACCGCCCCCCCCCCCCGTCACGAAATCCTGGATCCGCCAGTGATATATATATACTTTTTATTTTAAAAACAAATGTTTTAAAATAATTTTAAGGAATTTTATACGAAATTTGTGGGTTTTTGAAACTGAACAAAATAATAAAATAGTAAAACAAATGGATTAGTGCTGGCTGGATGGGAGTAGAATGGGCCAGACTAAAACCCCAGACTACTGGTTACGTAGCTAAACGGCCTATACAGTAAATACTTTTGACAGACAGAGAGGTGGTTTGTAGGACACAGTTTCGCTTACATGAAGAGGAAAGTTGTACAGAAATGTGCCAAGTATTAAGCAGTGCAAAGCCGACAAAGTAAGACACAAACAAATAGGATTATATAAGTAGAGCAGACGGACAAGGGGAAATAAGTCAGAAAGCTGTGAAGCAGCAATTCAAATCTAAAGAGTCTATTAGGGCTAAAGCGTATTGGCAGGTACAAACCCTCTCAGAAATTCTTGTGAGTCATTCAGGAAATAAGTTATGACCTACATAGCAAACGAAGGAATAAAACTAATAAAATGGCCTCGCGGTCGCGATCTTTATGCTAGCTGTCCGGCAAGCTAGGCTTAACTAAGATTATAATAAATACTAAAAATATTATGGCAGAGGAATGGTGATGGTGCCGCACATGATCTCTATATCGATATAATATATATATCTACAAGTAACAAAATGTTCCGCACAAAAGGGGATAATATGTGTGTTGGGCCTATGTCTATCCTTTAAATTCCGGTTGAGAAAGGCATAAATCCGACACCGCACTAGGGCTTTACACATACTTAGGGCTTTCATTTGATACCAAATTTGACCACTTTTGAGAAACTTTATTTTCGACCGTTTGACCCCACCCCACCACAGCACTCTACAGCCACTTTGGGTATGCAGTTCTATGACAAAAGTTGCTCAGCTCACCTAGAGCTTTCATTTGATATCAAATTTTACCACTTTTGAAAAATTTTATTTTTGACCCAAAATTGCCTAAGCCTCCTCCCCACCCCACCACAGCACTCTACAGCCACTTTGGGTATGCAGTTCTATGACAAAAGTTGCTCAGCTCACCCAGGGCTTTCATTTGATATCAAATTTTACCACTTTTGAAAAACTTTATTTTTGACCCAAAATCGCCGAAGTCCCCACCCACCCCACCACAGCACTCTACAGCCGCTTTGGATACGCAGTTCTATGACAAAAGTTGCTCAGCTCACTTAGGGCTTTCACTTGATACCAAATTTGACCACTTTTGAGAAACTTTATTTTCGACCATTTGACCCCACCCCACCACAGCACTCTACAGCCACTTTGGGTATGCAGTTCTATGACAAAAGTTGCTCAGCTCACCTAGAGCTTTCATTTGATATCAAATTTTACCACTTTTGAAAAATTTTATTTTTGACCCAAAATTGCCTAAGCCTCCTCCCCACCCCACCACAGCACTCTACAGCCACTTTGGATACGCAGTTCTATGACAAAAGTTGCTCAGCTCACTTAGGGCTTTCATTTGATACCAAATTTGACCACTTTTGGAAAATTTCATTTTTGACCGAAAATCGCCTAAGTCCCCACCCCACCACAAGCACTCTATAGCCACTTTGAGCATGCAGTTCTATGACAAAAGTTGCTCAGCTCACTTAGGGCTTTCATTTGATACCAAATTTTAACACTTTTGAAAAATTTTATTTTTGACCCAAAATCGCCTAAGCCCCCACCCCGCCCCACCACAGCACTCTACAGCCACTTTGGGTATGCAGTTCTATGACAAAAGTTGCTCAGCTCACCCAGGGCTTTCATTTGATATCAAATTTTACCACTTTTGAAAAACTTTATTTTTGACCCAAAATCGCCGAAGTCCCCACCCACCCCACCACAGCACTCTACAGCCACTTTGGATACGCAGTTCTATGACAAAAGTTGCTCAGCTCACTTAGGGCTTTCATTTGATACCAAATTTGACCACTTTTGAGAAACTTTATTTTCGACCATTTGACCATCCCACCCGACTGACCCTTCAAACGGCAAAGTAGAACCAGCCCAGCAAAATAGGTACGTCGGACGGCAAAACGAATACCGGAAATGAACTGGGCACACCAGAAAACCCCTATAGACAAAGTTTTGAGAGGCCAGGTAGAGCCTACTATGGACCTCCAGGAAGCGGTTTCCGACTTGACCCTCCAGACGGCAAAGTAGATCCAGCCCAGCAATATAGATACGTCGGACGGCAAAACGGATACCGGGAATGAGCTTGGCACACCAGAAAACCCCTATAGACAAAGTTTTGAGAGGCCAGGTAGAGCCTACTATGGACCTCCAGGAAGCGGTTTCCGACTTGACCCTCCCGACGGCAAAGTGGAACCAGCCCAGCAAGATGGGTGGGTCTGACGGTAAAACTGACTGCGGGAATCGATTCTCCGTGCCAGAAAACCATTGTATGGAAGATTTGAGCTTTCAAAGTTAAATAGATTTTTTTCGAATTTTCGCCATCTTTGACGGGCCACTGTGGTCGCTAGGGAAGTGATAGAGAAACGCAACCTGGACCGTTAGTTAGTTCAATATATGTAATTTCAGAATATAAAAAGAAATCAGCTCCAGCTCGTAACGTTCGACCTGAGCGACGACCACAAAAATGGTCACTTTTCGCTATGAGCCGACTTTTGCGGCGCCACTGCGGCGCTTGGCGCAGCTGCGGCGCAGGAAAAAGTTGTGATTCTTAAATTCTTTAGAGGGTACTACTAGACCCCATAGCCCTTTAGGTTGGCCCACCGCTGCAGATCACGTGAAAGCGGCGAACATTATGTACAATACAACCATCAAATAGGAGAAACCGGAAAAAAACAACATCGCCGCCATAACCGGTCCGGAGCGCAACTTTTTAACGGTAAGTGATACGGGGCTGAAACTTCACAGACATACTAAACTCGATGTGCTCTACAATTTGCGCATGAAATCTGCGCAGGATCTGCGCAGGATTTTGCGCAGCTTCTGCGCAGCTTATTTTACACTGTCTCCAGCCACTTTTCACACATATTATAGGGGTCGCTGCCGCGACCCCTATGATATATACATACTTTGCAAAAATCAATCCTTCTAGATTCGCGGAGAAGTCGCAGCTACCCAAATTTATCTATGGTGATAGTCACACATCTCGACTAGTTGATGCACTGGGGCCTTGACCACAGCCAAGGTTGGGAGTGTCTCGGTCTCGCCCATCGAAAAGTCCCTGTTTTGGACCGAGACCAGAAATTTGCTGAAAACATCAAGTATCAGCGAAATTTTCAAATCAATTTTATGAAAACTTACTAAACGAGGTATGGAAACCGTATAGTTATGCGTCAAAGTTCATATATATATAATACTAAGCCTAAGCACCTAAAACTGCAAGAAAAACTAAGTCTAAACCTAAAATTAACAGTGTCTGGGTCTGGCCCAAAAGCCGAGACTTGGCCGGTCTCGGTCTTGTTCTCGGTGAGATTTTGGCTCGTCCAACACTGGCCCTGGCTTCGGAGATCAGGCATCGGTTCCATCCGGGACCAAATTGGACATTTGTGGCACTTGCAGATCAAAATTTTGGAATTTTGAAAGTCAAAATAGGCTAAATTGTTACATACAAATCGTTAGTTTTCACATCGATTTGATTGAAAAACAACTACAGTAATTTTGTGTATGCACTGTGCAGCACATGTACCTGAAATTGCACTAAAACCTGAATTTTTAAGAAAAGTTCTGATTATTTTTGATTTCGACCCTGATTTTCAGGCCTCGGCGGGTCCACGCAGCCCCGGTTCCGGGCGGGGCCACGATGAGGTCCAGACCCCAATGCCTCTCTAATCTCGACATTACTGCCTGTAAGTCCGACCCGAAAACAATTCTGTAGGCGATCCAACCGACACTGAATTTTTTGTTAAAATATGCAAATTTGTACTGATATTCGCACCCCAAGCAGGGGGTGAAGCAACCAGAAGTAGGGTGGATTAGAGCTGAGGTCATGCAGGTTACGGGTACCCATGCTGCCAGTATTTCATTTATAGTTCAGATTTCCAAAAGTTACTGCCAAAAACAATTTTTCTATTTCTAAATTTAAATAAATAAAAAAATCAACTCAGAAGCTTGATGCACATTCATACATGTTATATATGCCAATACAGTGATTCATCATGTAGCAAGCTAACTAAAAGTGTTTCACAAGTTGCTGAAGAAAAAAGGCTTGCACATAATTGTGCCCACTTAACTATTCCCGGTTCTACGACTTTAAACAGCCCAAAAACACAATAAAGTCGCGTGCAAAAAACGTCCAAAACCCTCTCCAGCAAATCCTAACAATGAGGAAAAGTCTGAAAACGATTCAGCAAAAAAGTTACAATCTGTTATAACAAAGAAAAAAAAGCTCATCTTAAACAGAGAGATTGCAGAGTTTCTCACTTTTTATATAACTTTTGACTTGAGCTGAGCCCCTCTTATGCACTTCAGCACAAAAGTGTGTGGAACAAGTTCTCCAAAAGAAAACTTTGGTATATAAACAGTCAATGTGAAGTGCAATAGCACACATTTTTAGTCTATTCACAGAAGAAAAATGTTCTGTCATTCCAAAACACTGAAGCCTGTCAACAAACAACAGTGTGCTTACAAACAAAAAAGTGTACATAAATTAAAAATGGAAGGACAGTTCTCGAATAAAGAAACCATGTTGTAGGCAGCACATATTTGCAGACTTTTGGAAATTGAAATTTGGGAAAAGCAAGACTATCTGCTAACTGATGCTTCAGCTCGTGTATATACATTAAACAGCCCATACAGGGGTGATGGCGTTGCCGGCAAACTCGAGGTATTCGTCGATCTGCAATCGGCAAAACAGTATCTATGGTACAACAACCTTTGCTTCTCCTCATCAGTCATATCCTATAGCTCTCGCTCGCTATGCTGCATAGATGTTGAACCGCAAACCAAACACTGAACCGTAAACAGACGAAGTAATTCTAAATCCGAGAGTCTCATTTGTGCTGGCCCTCATCCATTGACTGATCCCAAGGCTGAAAAACACAAACGATGGATGGAATGGAAGAATCCTCGACCGTCTGGAGATCTCCTTCTTGCTGTGTTTGATGGACCTGGTGATTATATGTACTGATCAGTGACCGTCTGGCCGAATGGCTAAGGCGTTGAACTTAGGATCGAAAGGTCCGAGGTTCGATTCCCACCTTAGCCATAATGACGCTACATTGTTTCCTTGAGCAAGAAACTTAGGTCACTGCTCCGCCGGTCGGATGAGGCGTCAAATTGATGGGCCCGTGTGCTGCCTTGCTGGGGGTAGTGCACGCAAAAGAACCCTTAATCCACTTATCGTCAACAGTAGTTTCCGGTGGAAGGTACCCCCCATGGGATATACCAGCACTTCTGCAATGTGGTCCGCCTACCTCCTGCGAGGGAGTGCTGGGTGCAAACGAGTCATGTACTCAAAATGAATCACACAACTTTCCGGGTTTGTCTCTGATGCCACCCCATCTGCGCTTGGAGTGTCGAGAGATGCTGTGTTCCTCTACTTTGCGTATGAGCAGTTAATGGATGTCTTACTACCGGAGCCGAAAGGTCAAGGTGTCTGCTCCAGTTTCCCAATGTGGGACAGCATTCAGGCGACGAAGCGAGAGTCATACTAGCCATGACTGATGGGGAGAGACAAAGGTTAGCGCCCTCATATAGCCTTTTGGCTGAATAGCCCGGCAGTAACAACAACAACAATTATATATACTCCCCATGCTACCTGAGGCTTCTGACCAAAGCGCTAAAAAATGGATTCTGTCTTTGCATAACTTTGCGCATTCTTGGTCACCGGTCAATTATTGATCATGTCGCAGAATAATTCTCGTCGAGCAGCTGGACCTATGCTTTTATGCGCTAATCATATGCAACTTTGGCATACCAATGGCGAAGCGACATGCCCTGGCACCGCATGTGGGCTTAGCTGCCTCCAGCCAACAAAGATAGAGAGTCAGATAAGAGAAAGGTAAACTGGACGAAGTAAATTCTACCTGAAAAAGTGTTCAGTCTTTCTCTTTCTAATATCCGCACTATTAGTCTCGTAGTTTATTTTCTAGACTTCTAAAAACATATATTATGTAAGCAGGAATCAAGGTAAACAGCACCAGGAAAAACACAGCTGCTCTCAGATAACTCATGTCGGCACAGATGCTTAAAACCTGAGCCATAGCAACCGATGCGCGCAGTTCAGTTGGACTCATAGGAAGGACAATAGGAAGCATATAACGTATATATACGTATATAACTGTTTATGTGTATGTATTAATGCGCCTATATATAGTTTATCAAACAAGAAAATAATTACCTACGAAAGAATGGCATTACCCAAAATTTATATAAATTCAACTAAAGGGATCTATAGAAACTGATGACATTCTGAAAACACAATCTGGAATGTATCTGTCTCACTCCGCTCGTCATGTCAATTCTATTAACCCAGGCTAAAAACTTTCCTACCTACTTAAAAGAAGGATTGCAATTTGCAACTGTTACACAAGATTGTTGCAATAAAGAATTTAACCCGCCTGGAGTGATTATCACAGTTTATCTAGTTCAGCACATCAACAGGCAGGCATTTTCTCGTCTTCAAAATTAGCAATTTCGATCCAGAAACGGCAAATCATTTCATGTACGTAATTGTACGGCGTTTCAGTCAGAGTCAAATAAGTCTAGTTGGCTGTTCGTTTTTCTGGATAAATGAATCACTCAGTATATAGGTCCACAGAAAATTCTAAACGAAAGGAATGAAATGAAATTGCAAAGAAATTACGATTATTTGTAGACTTTCAAAAAATGAGGGATGCGACGTAAATACTTTTAAATGCCGAACATTCTTTTCACATTGGCTCCTAAATCTAAAATTTTCTTCAGCTTCTGGACGCCCGCCCCCCACATCCCATGCGTATCTATTTCTCGTTTATATATATATAGGGGGGTGGGGCAGCTTGGAACAAAAATTTTGCTAGAAATGCTGCCATTCGTCATAGCCCTGACTGATCTAGACAAAATTATGCATATCGATACTGCGAGCTTGGGGCTACTTGGAACTGCAAAGCTTAATCTATATAGTACCAATGTGTGCGCACTGGGCCTAAAATTCTATCATACCAAGTTACCCATACCAAGTAGCCCCTTGGCCCATCTTGGTACAAGATGAGGACCGCTGACGCTTTTACTTATCTATTACTCAATTCGTAGAGTCTATCCGGAACCCATCCTATCCAAAATGTAGAGAAATTAAAGACAAACAAGTTTCTACCAAACTTTTTTACTTACACAAACTCCTAAAGCAAATAAATCAGGTCAAATTACAACAATGTTAAAATTTGCACTTTTAAGGCAGTTTTTTAAACAAAGTTCTGGAAATAATAGCATAGAAATAAACAACTGTCAAAAAACAGTCGGAAAACGTTTAATACACGTAGCGTAAAGTTTCCCCCCAAAAGTTGAAGACAAAGTCGACGATTTGGTCAAATCTTCGTTTAACATGTCCTCTATGAGGTCACAGACGGAATCGGAAAGCTTGGAGAGAATTTTACGGCATCCTAATCCCCCCCCCCTAAATTCACTCTGCAATAAATACTAAGATAGGGAGAGCCGTATCATCATCATCTCTCGCCGGCCACTGAAAATATCGGAAATCGTCATTTGTCATGGTTTTTCTGGTCGCATCCTCATGTAGGTTTTTCAAATGATGAGACAGGCTTCTGGATTAGTACACCTTCACATTACCGATGAACCAAGCGGCCTTTCCGGTGACGTCGATGAATTTGGCCGCCACAATGTCACCGCAAGGCACCTCGGAAGCCGCAGAAGCAACCTGAAGATCCGGATTCTGTGGGCACGAAACTGGCTTATTGTCATCATGGGCTGACTCTGATTCAGACTCAGTGCTGGCTTGGACGTCAGTGGTAACTGAGGTGTTCAGAGGAGGAATAAACCCAGTCTGAAGGTTCACTAGACAGGGAGCAGGTGTATAAGATTTGGACTTTTATGTATTATTATGCTCGGGTCTACTTGGAACGGGATCTTACTGAGGACACTGAAAAAATGCTACAACAAAAATATTGGTACCCCTGAAAAATTCAGGATATTTTACCCTACAAAACATGTTTTCATGGCTCCGCAGTAGGAATTTAGCAGGAATTTTTAACTTTGAAAAAGGTATACCCTTTTTTGGATCGAAAATGTGACTTGTACTGTTGGATGTAAATTGACACACATAAAACGTACATGGTCAATGTTTTGTTTACTGGAAAGTATAAGTCACGTGCTTTCAGAAAAATATAAATTTAGCTAAATTAGAAGGGAGAATAGTACGGTATAGGCTTAAACAAATGTTAGGTCAATTTTGTCCCATGTTGCCCCAGGTTCCCAAGTTGCCCCACCCCCCTATATATATATATATATATACGTATGTATATATATACATATACGTACTACTCATACTTTCACACTAATAATAATTCAATAAGCACGCAACGTAAAATAAAGCCAATATATATATATATATATATATATATACACTTTAACCTTATTTAAAAAAGTCGTAAAAACGCATTAAATCGACGTCAAGCGTGTTTTATTTGCTGAAAAGCTATTTATGCAGTCGAAACTATATAAAAATACGCACTCGAAAACAATAATATGCAAAATTTACGTATATAGGTCGCATTTTCAAGAATCCCTGTTCCGAAAGAACCGAACAGTGTAGCCATACACCTAGGCACGGTTATTCCCGGACCGTGTAGCGGGCTCTGGACCCTGGACCGGACCGGCCCGGTTAGACCCTGGCCCGGAAAATTTTGTTTTAGGCCCGGATCTGCCTGAAAGCCCGGCCCGCTACCAGGCCCCGTTTTAGAGGCCGGGCCCACCCGGCCTGCCGTTCTTTCCGACCCACCGGGTCTACCGGGCCTGCAGGGCTCACCGGACCTGCCGGGCTCACCGACCGGGCTTGCCTGGCTCAGTTTGCGAGTCTGGGAAATTTCGGAGGCAGACCCCACCCCTATATAAATGGCCAAATCCCTCATCTACCCAAAGTTATCCCAGACCCCACCATCAAAATTTGCAAAATTTTGGCTCAAAATTAGGAAAAATTCGAAATGATTCGCAAAAAAATTCCTTTTCTTTTCGAAAAAATGACCAGTTTTTCTAAGCGTTTTTAGCAAAATCGCAATTTTTCTTAAAATTTAGACGAAAGTCCTTTACCCACTCCCCCAAATTTCATTTTTCCGTACCCTACCCATAGGTGTGGGCTGTGGCTGGCGATAAATTGGGGGTTTGAAAACAAATTAAGGAAGAAGTTTGAAAACAAAGTCTGGGGAAAAGGGGAGAGGGGGCTCGAAAAAAGTCGATTTGGGAGTAGGGGTAAGAAACATTTTCGTGGGGGAGGCAGTTAGCTGCGCCAGGATTGTTTGAAGGGAGGAGCCGACCCAAAAATCTGGCGACATTTTTGAGAAATCCAAAATTTTTTCGATTTTCAGCAAAAATTAGCCGATTTTTTAAAAAATTTCTTAAAACACTCAAACTATGCATATATGTAAACAACTGAAAAATTTTTCTAGGAGGGGCCTACACTCCAAAGGGAGGGGCCCAAATCGCAAATGGGTGGCCCGGGGGGGGGGCGGCACTGGCACTGGGGGGGGCGGCGAAAAATCGGTTTTTCGTTAAAAAACTGAAAAAATTTCTCAATTTTCAGCTATTTCTAGCGATTTCTAAGGTAATTAAGGGCGGCCGAAGCCCGATTTGATTTTTTGGGGGGACGGTCGGCAACCTCTCCATTTGGTGGGGAGGGGCCCCCACCTCCCTAACACACCTATGACCCCACCCCACCCCAAACCGGCTGACCCCAACCACCATAAATTCGGCTAACCCCACCAGTGGCGCCCCACCGTTGCGATTTGGGCCCCTTCCTTTTGGAGTGTCGGGACCCTCTAGAAAAATTTTTCAGCTGTTTATATATATATATATATATATATATATATACAGTTTGAGTGTTTAAAGAAAATGTTTTAAAAAGTCGGCAAATTTTTGCTAAAAATCGAAAAAATTTTACTAAAATTTGAGAATTTTTTGGACAATGAATGTAAAATTTGCTTAAATTTGGCAAAAATTTTGGATTCCCAATAAAAGGTCGCCGGATTTTTGCGCCGGCCCCCCCTTCAACAAATCCTGGCACCGCTACGGAACCCCACCCCCAACTTTTCTCAAGGTATATACACATATGCCCAACTCCAGTTTGTTTGCCCAGCCACACCTTATGCCCGCACAACCATAGGTGTACCAGGCAACAGTTTACCCCCTGTGAGACCCCCCCCCCACGGAGAGGCCAGACCCCCACCCCACATACCCGACCTCGACTACCCCCCCCCAAGTCGAGCTCAGACCCCCCCTTCCCCCCCCCCCCCTAAAATGGAGTCCAAACAAGAGAAAAATGCTAAATTTTTGCAAAAATTTTTGCAATTTTTTTCAAAAATTTTCTGAAAAAATAGTCTAGAAACAGTTAAAAACGCTAAAAAATAGGTTTTAAAACACGATACGAGTGGTTTTCTATTAGATTTATGTCGAAAATAGTCGATTTTATGTCCAAAAAGGGCCATTTTTAGCTGAAAAAAGGGGAGAACAGTTTGGGTACAGTTTTTTGAAAATTTCCGATTTTTTAGATCCCCCCAAGCCAGATTTGGACTTTTTACTTCCCCCCCCAACCCAAACAGGTGGTACACCTATGCGCACAACCATAGATGTACCTTGAGAAAACGTTGGGGGAGGGGGTAACCCAAATTAGGGTGGGTGGGGTCAGCCGTTTTTGAGGTGGGGTGGGGTCCGGAAAAATCGAATTTGGGGGGGGGGGTAAAAAATTTTGGCACTTATTTAGATGGGGGGGGGGGCGATTTTTTAGCCTTGGTCCCCCCCCTTATGGTTCGAAAAAAATTTTTTTCCCCGATTTGGGTTGGCTGAGAAGTTGCCCTTCAAGGCCGCACCCAGGGGGGGGGGGTCCAAGGGGTCTAGACCCCCCCCCCTTTTGGGATGACAAAATGGAAAATTTTTGCTATTTTTATGGCAAAAACTGCTATTTTAAAAAATTTTCGCGCCTTCGGCGCGATTCTTCACTTTTTACAAGAAATAAACGTTCAATGTACTGTTTTTTGGGCAAAGATGCAAAAATTCTTCTAATTCTGGGGGGCTCCGCCCCCAGATCCCCCCCCCCTTACGTTTTACCTTGGACCCCCCCTTTTCAAAATCCTGGGTGCGGGCCTGCCCTTAGGGTAAATCGAGGTCGCTGATTTCAAAAATCGATTCGAGAGATCGATCAGTAAAATCGATCGATCAAAATCGATCAAAAAATTTTTTGCCTCCGAGTTTCGCGAAAAGTCGCCCTAGGGTAATTCGGGGGCGCTGATTCCGAATCTGCAGTCGAAATTTCGATCCGAGCTGCCAAAATCGAGTTATTGTCGAATTTTTGAAAAATCTATGAAAATCGATTTTTGCGGGCGAACGATCGATTTTTACGAAATGTCGAGTGCAGAATCGGAATCAGCACCCCCGAATTACCCTAGGGGCAACTTTTCGCGAAAATCGGAGACAAAAAATTTTTTGATCGATTTTGATCGATCGATTTTCTCGATGCGGTTTTTGAAATCAGCGACCTCGATTTATCCTAGGGGCAACTTCTCAGCCAAATCGGAGACAAAAAATTTTTTCGAACCATAAGGGGGGGACCAAGGCGAAAAAATCGCCCCCCCCCCATCTATATAAATAAGTGCCAAAATTTTTTGGTCAAAACTTTAGAAAAAATTCGCAAATTTGCTAAAAAAGCGTAATTTCCAACTAAAAATGAAAAATATTTCTTCATTTTTGCTTATTTATTCGAAAAAACTTGGATTTTTTGCAAAAATTTCGAATTTTTCCAAAACATTTCGAATTTTTAGGCAAAATTTTCAAAATTGTGAGGGTGGGGTCTGGCAAATTTGGGTGGGTGGCGTCTGGGATTTGGCCATTTGGGGGTGGGGTCGTTGCGGGTTACTCCCATCACATTTCTTGAGTCGACCACCAACCTTCCAACATTTTCTTACTCCCTCCCAAATTCAAAAAAGTTCCAGGGAAACTATTGTATGACGCCCGCAGCCACCCCGCCCCCGCCCAGTCCATATCTTCTAAATTTCTAATGCTATACCTACAGCTTAGCTATAAGTACAAAATATTCATTATCCAATTTTATAATTTTATTGTCAAATATATGAATACTAAAAACGAACAAATGAAATCAACTGCCACCAATTAGTCCATTTTATACGCCAATGGCTCAAATAAATAAATAAATAAAAATGGCTCAAATTTAGCAAATATGCATTAGTATACCTAATGCAGAGGCAATTTTTCCGTTTTTGGTTGATGCCATTTAATAGAAAACTAATATTCACAAAGTATAATATATAAAGTTAGGCTTCATTGGATAAATTTGAATACCCAGCGTGAACGAGCATAAAAAGAGCTTTAAGGTGGTGGTATTGTTGAAAATTTTTAAATGGTAACCTATATATTTGACCGATTTAAGGTGGTGATTCCTTTTGGGCACATATTGTTGGTTGGCGGCGTAAATCAAGATGAAATTTAACGAAACTTTCCGAAATACGTTCTTTTAGAGTTCTAACACCCTCCGCGCAATCCGGATTCAAAAATTCGAGATTTTCGGTCAGGACGATTTTTCCCAATTTCTGAAAGTTTGGCAGCAGCTACAGAGCTATGATTATATGTAATGAAGTGAGCAAGATCAAAACTCTGATCTGTTCCAAACTCTACTTTCTCTAAGCTCTTCTCCTTTACACGGAAGGTCAGCACGTCTGTTCGCAATGAAGCAGACTTAAGGGGGCGCTTCCATTACCGGGACCGGCTCTCTTGCATTCAATTCTCAACCAATCTCTTTCAAATTTTCAGCAACGACAGTTGGTGCTAAGTACTAGTAATTTGCTGAGTTTGAAAAATTTATTGCTTGGCTTGCAACTTACACAAGAGGGATAATTTCAAATTTTCAAAATGGTGTCACTCATTAACGGCTAAATAAAAGTAGCTCAAATTTTGCACAAATCTATAAACGTACCTAATGCAGGGGCACTTTTTTCATTTTTTTGATTTGTGCAATTTTGAGTATTTTATAAATGTTCAAAAACTTTAGAAGTCGATATCTCACGGAATTTAAGGTTTAAACAAAAAATGAAAAAAGTGCCCCTGCGTACCTCTTTAATAAAGGTACATGCAAAATTTGAGCAACTTTGGTCGAAGCATTTATGAAAAAGTTAAATTGGAAAATTACGCTCTAATTGCTTTTGTTTTGCACATATATTATGATTTTAATAACTTGCGTAGTGCATTTTATAAAATAATAAACAAATCCAACACAAAAGCATCATGAAATATCCTCTAGAATTCATTTTCGAACTGTTAGTTTTTACTTTGCTAAACGAAATGAGAATGGTCAACGTAAATTTGCCAATTATTCAACCGCCTGTAACTTTTGATAGAAACCACGTGCAGAAGTGATATGCACATCGTTATAAAGCTCTTTTTATGCTCTTTCACATAGTACATTCGAATTAATCGTTTGGGGCTTTAATAAAATTTCGATTTTTTAAGCCATAATGGTAGCTAGCCAAGCAGATGGTCTCAGTTACTGAAATTTTGTCAAAACATGCCCCGCAAACCAAAGTAACTTCAGTTGGGATTTCTTTAAAATTGAGCAAACGGTCCCAATTTTACAACAATAAGCCCGATAATGGAAGCGCCCC